>JBBPDA010000145.1:25019723-25030516 GCA_037974385.1 Arnoldichthys spilopterus
TGACTCTGATAGAAAGGGGTCAGAACACACAGTGCACCACAGTCAGAGCTGTTTCAGCAGCATGAGGGACCTACTCCATATTAGGCAGGTGGGGTTTACTAGTTTGTATTTTAGATAGAAACTTACACTTTGTTACATTAGGATCAGAAGTCAACCGGTAACATCTCTTCATAATAAAAGTAGCTTCCACCTGAGGCATTAAGTCCATTTGAATCAAACCATTGTTTGAACCCCTTGGTTTGGTTAAACTGGGCAGATGAGAAAACAAATTGCCTTCCACAGTTGCAACAAGACCCTTTAGAAGAACTCTGTACTCTGCAGGTCTGACACTAAGGAACATGGCTTGGTTTAACATGTTGACAGTTCGTGTGTTGTACATGCTCAATATTAGCTCCCATGGATAGGCCCTGTCCTCACTGGGGTTCAAATCTTTGATAATTGAATGTGCTCTTAGTGACATGGCCATGCAAGTTGTGTTTCACAGTGGCTTGATTGACCTCAGTATGATGTTACATTTGCATTCGATAGCCTGTTCAATGCCAACCTGCAGCCCAGTCTGTAATTCCGTGTGTTCCACTTTTATACATGGGTAGTAGTGGCCTAGTGGTTAGGGCATTGCCCTTTGGACCTAAAGGTCACAGGTTCAAGTCCTGGCCCTGACACTAGTGAGGTACCCTTGAGCAAGGTACTGTCCCACTACACTGTTCCACGTCTTGGAAGTCGCTTTGGATAAACACTACGGCCAAATGAATAAATTCAACAAATGTGTGTTCCCCAGTGGGGGACAGTAATCATGCAGTCCAGTTTTTTTTTATATATAACTTGTGGGGTTTGAGCTTCATCCCTAATTGGATTGGTAAAATAGGTCAGACCTGCACCTTCACCTCCTTGTGTTAGAAAATCCTCCTTATATGTGACGTAGACAGAGAAACATTGTCGTTGCTACTGGGTTTGCCCTCTGACTGCACAATCATTGGATACATCCAGTTCTCCAGAACATTATTGGCATGTATATGCGATTATGACCTTTTGTTTTCTTTCTTTAGAATTTCGGCAGAAAATTATCCCAAGCAAACATTGGAGGAGATTGCAGGAGACATTTTTTGATTTTTGATTTTGATTTTGATTCAGATGTCTAAGGGGCCTAAGGATCATAAATTGTGGTGGTCTTCATAAGTTGTGGGAACAAGATAGCAAAGTCTTTGCTATGATTTAGCAGGTTGGGCCCATGACTTAATCAGCTAGTTCCTACGTCTTACTAGTTTCTTAAGTTGCGTAAGAGTGCAATTCATATAGAAATTTTTGTTTTGCTTTATGTGCCATAGAGGCCATTTGTATTGTACGTTTTAAGCATGGCTGGCTGCTTTGTTGACCATATGCACATTACAATAGTAGTTTGCACCCTTCACTGAAACTTTAGTCATTTATTAATTATTTACACTTTTGTTCCACTTTTTAGGCATATTGTTACACTTTTTACTTGCCAATACTACTAAGTACCATACATGGAAACTTTAATTCTGCTAAATTGACTTGCATGGCTGGCTACAATTTAGCATGACTTGTGGCATTGCATCAATGTCCCTTTTCTTAAGTGGAACATCGTATTTAAAGTACTGTGGTGAGTAAATTGCTGTTGTCAACTGAGTTGGCATTCTATCATTCATCATAAGAAATATCCAGTCGTGCCCACACAGAGGTTTTTCCCCTTGTTGTAGCTGTCATGCTTTTCAGTACAATGAAAAACAGTGATGTGACTTAATGTACCAGCCTCTGGTGTGAAAACATTTGATCCGGGTCTGTTCAAGTCAAATGTATTCTGATGGAGGCGAAATCTGTTTTAATTAGCTGCCTCAAACTCGAGCTTAGCCAGCTTAAGCTGCTTTGCTCCCTCTCCTTCAACCCCTCAAAGTGCCTGAAATGTCACCGTTTTCACACAGCTGATGAAAAGCACATGGATGAAGCAGTGATTGTGCAAACACACTCACACACACACTGATACATGGCCTTCATAATAGTCCTAAAGCCTGTTTTATACTCTCATCCCATTTAAGCGTGGTATAGTTAATCCCATTAGCATGTGAGAGGCATTAAAGGCCGTTTGATGGGGAATTGTGGGATTTGTGGAACAGGATGAACACAAACCATTTTTATATTAAATTAAACATGTTTTTATTCTTAGAATCAACCCATTTCTCTTCTTTCCTACCCAGTATTCATCCCTCTGGTGCATTCTTTCTTTTCATTCCCTCCCTGATATTCCCCCATTCTCCCTCCTACTCCCTCTGTACTGTTATCTGTGTTAATCTCTCCTATCGCTCATCTCCACAGCAGCCTAATCTGCTCACCTTTGCCACTTGCCCACTGGAAGGTCGCGGGAACTTTACAGGGTGGGGTTGGAGGAGTTGAGTTGGGGGCTCACACACACAAATGTTACAGGAAGAAGACAAGTTGAAAAAAATACTTGGTGTCATTACATCCACTAACAGATGTGTGGTGGTCTGCAGCAACCCCTCAGATGTCGCTGATGTGTATTTTGTAGAAAAGCCAAAAATGTCAAGAAATATATCAAATTTGATAAAACAAAAAATTTCTTAAAAAATAACTGATTTTAATGTTGTTTCATTCACGTTTTTAAAGGTAAACAGGACAAAGGGTTGGTTAGCAGGCTGTGCTGCTGGCTACTAAGTGTACAATCCCACCGGTTCAAGATTAAATATTACAATCATCTTTACACTAAGAGTTTTGTATTTATACTGTCATAAATTTGAAGTCAATGTGTAACTAAAGCACACAAAACAAGGATGGACACTGCAAATGCTATGCAGTTCACTCAAGATCCTAACACATGCAACTAATAAAGGCAAACATGCTGTTTGTTGTGCAACACTGTATAACAAATCTGGTCATTATGTACATCTATTGGGCAAACTTGGCATTAGTCAAATCTATACTGGCAAAAGACAAATGTGCAACCAACCCTGTTTCACAAAAGCAGTTTTGGCCCGGTGGAGTTCAGCATGCTCCATCACTTTTTTTGTTGTTTCGGATGTATTTCTGATAAACTTGTAATACAAAACTGAATTAAAACAACACTAGTGTCATAAACACCTTTTATAGTTGCGGTTATATGGCTTATATTGTTTAAGGGTTATTGCCAAATTGCAATAAAAACAAAAACTGTGTATATTTACAAAATACAGTTTAACTGGTAGTTAAAATTCTCTGTCAGTTAAATAAAGGTTGGCGTGAATTGACATTTCACAAATTTTTGTTGTTCTTTTGTTTTTTCCAACTTTTGGTTTTCTAAATTTTTCTAAAGTTGTCCCTGGCCTAAAATGGCTGTTTTGAATATATTGTTTTGGAACAATTTTAGCTGGCAATGAGCAAAAAACTCTACACAGCAACAGGTATAACTCTTTAAACACTCCTTCACTGAAGGGTCAATGTTTTGTACAATGAAGAGTCTTTAGATCTTTTAAAATTTCTAAATATTTTCAACATTCATCTGGCAAGTGCTCTGAGACAAAGGTAAACCAGGTGGGTTTCGACCCCTGTGCAAATAATGCATCAAACAACTGACAACACCCAGACATTTATGGGTGCCGACACAGCTGGTCTTCAACTGCTCTAAACTCACTAAACTGACTGACACTGGAGATAGCTAACCGGCTAAAAGGCTCCTAGCAATAACAAACAGGTTTTATGTCTAAAGCTTTATGCCTTGTTCACACTACATGATTTTGAAAGTGGTCTGAACACTGTACTGCTGGTCCATCTGGTCTACAAAATAACATTGTCATATAAAAAGGCATGCAAGAAATGACTCCACCCTAAGAGTTTTTAGAAAATGGACTTCCATCCTCAACAAGAGCTGTTTTACACAATAATAAGTTCTGTAAAACATTAAAGGAAAAAGAGAGGGATGTGGGTAAAGGGATGGATCAGCACACATGGGCAGTGAAGATTGTCTGTTCTACAGAGAGTGTTGAAGGTAAGTCATTAAATTCTGTTCAGTTTGCTAAGTCCACCATGACGCAGCTATGCTCTCCGTCATTTTCTTAGCTTAAGTAAATGTGCCCCACCTCTTTCCATCAACTTGTGTTCTGAGGTCTCACTGACTGTAACTTGCCAGCGACTGGCCCAGATATTTAGCAGGTTACGTATATATCTGGTCAGAGTAGGTAACTAGTGTTAATAATATTCACACATATTGAAAATGATCAAGTGCTTTTGTCAGTGACCTGTCGGTGACTAAAAAACAACCTTTAAATCATGTTGTGTGAACAAGTCATTACTGAAATTAACACAGCTCTATGTTGTAAGCTTGACATACCCATGTTTAAGCCATAGCTGTCAACAATGACCACTGTTTCCTTAGAGCTAACATAACATAGCAAAGGCCATATGGGCGCTAGCGATAATCAACAGTTGTGATCAGAAAAACAAGTCTATTATTGTGGTAAGGTGTAGTGTAGATTTTGCCACGTAATGACATATAAGCTACCCTCTGGAAAATGTTATTTAATATGCAAAACCCAATCAAAACCTAATGTCTCACTAGCAAGACATTCAGAGAATTTGTCCCCTTTAACCTTAGAATCCCTAAAGTCTATGGAAATTCTTGTAAGGAGCCCCCCGTTCATGCTTGCCCAAACTGCTTGCATCCATCATAATACATGTTTGTTGTGCAAATAAAGTCATTCCACAGTTTGTGTCTGTGCCCCAGCTGTGTGTGTGTGAGAGAGAGTGTGTGTAAGTCATACAATTTAAATATAAAAAGGAAACATTGTTAACTTGCACAAAGTTCTGCCTGCGTGTGTGCAGTGTGTTCCCTTTCTCTGTTTATTCCTTTTGACCATGTCAGAGACGCAGGAAAGCACAGAGCTGTGTTTGACTTCATGACTGGCATCTTCTCAGCGTCTCTGCTCCCTTTTCCCCTCTATTGCTTTTCTCACCTAATTTCTGCCTTTATTCCCTCCTGCATTGGTGCTATATCGCTACATTACCCATAATGCGTTGCTCTTAAGGAAACCACGGTTACCTGTTCTTTGTTTTAGCTTCTGATTTTTGGATTGTTTATGTGCAATGTAAACTGTGGCAGCTTATAACAGCTCATAACCTCACTCTCTCTCTCTCTCACCATACACACCTGGGGACAAACAGAAACTGTGGGTAAATTGGCATAACAAATGGTGTTAAAGTGAATTCAAATTAACAGTAATTTTAGTTACTAATAGTGTTCACTTACTACAATCTGCCACCAGACAAGTTATGGCATATGCATAATCATGTTCAGTATAGTCAATGTACACATTACTGTTAATTATTTCTTGAACAAAATGAAAACCACATATTTTACAAAATTTCCATTGCTTCCAAACATTTGGCTTGCAGTGTACACGTAAACCCCCCGAGGCACACTTGTGTAACTGTTTGTAATGAGGTGATGTGCATGCTGGTATAAGTGCCTTTACTCCAGCGGGACTGACAAAATCTATTTGTCAAAAATAGCCACACAGGAGGCAATGCACCATTAATCACAATAGGGGTACATGCAAGCACATATACATACAAACACAGTTGGAAATGTGCACCAGCACACATACACATCAGCACTTACTGGAAGCGGGCATCAGGGTGCGAAGTGCAGTGAAGCATTTGTAGCAGTAATATGAGAAAACTGGGCTGTGAGGAGTGGAACACTCCAACTGTTTTATATTATTCACAAATTATCACCCTCAGTTCACAACCATGCTCTGCCAGTGCTCACACACACACACACACACACACACACACACACAGCAACACGGTTTATTTTGCACCATGTCAGGATATGGAGTCATAAATGCATGGAGCATAAATGCATGTGTACTGTATATACTGTACTGTATATATAAATATATAAAATGTTTTTGTCCTGTCTTGTTTGAGCTGCCCCATCACTGTGGGTACTGCTCCATTTCGGGAAAACACAAGTATGGACAAAAATGAACACAGAATACGGACAAATTACTATTTAACAATGGGCATAAACGCCATAAGGCTGATTATACAGTATCTATAAGGACTACAGTTCTAAAACTTTACAATAACTCTAAAACTGTTTGACTGGTAGTCCTTGTATTATAAACCTCATGCCTATAAGCATGTAGCGAAAGTTTGGCCCTTTAAGTGACCAGCCCAGTTTTCCCCTGGATATTCTGACCTTTTTGTCCTGAAAGCACACAAAAATAAACAAACAGCACAGACACAGACACCCACACAAACACACACACACACACATAGAGAGAAGCTCACCCTGCAGATGTCTGCTCCTGTAATGGTCTTTTGGTTTGTTGGGATGGGCCCTCGCGTTGCCGTCGCATTTTGGCTGCTCATATCTATGGCCAGAAGAGCACACAAAGCATTATTGTCTTGAAGTGAATGGAAGACCTTTAGGTTAAAAATCCACAAACAGTGTCCAGGGCCCTAATAAGCAAGCAAAAGGCAACAGAGACAAGGAAAACCTCTCTAAGGAGCAGGAAGAAACCTTGGGAGGAACCAAGGCTCAAAAGGGGGAACCCATCCTTCTCTGGTTGACACCAGAGAGCAATAATAGATATAGTAATAAATAATATTATAATATTATAATCTAAAAAAAATTACAATAATAATAATTTCAGTTTAAAGAGGCAGCAGCAGTTTCGTTGGGTAGAGGTGATGCCGCAATGACTTCGGTGGAGCATAGAGCTGTCCAAATGGGCTCTGGTGAATGGGGTGAAAGCCGTAAAAACTTCAGCCAGTACTGTATTTTCTACTGTAACAGCCTTCCAAGTCATAAAAGAATGCAGCTTGGGTCCCTTCCATCAACATAAATTTGTTTTCTTAGCTACATGTGGGACATATTGATGAGAATTACTGTAGTTCTTGATGGTGTATCAGAGTGGATGAATGGGCATTACCATTAACACTCAGAAAGAAGGCCAATCACATAACACACCCCCTATCCCCGAAACGTGGTGTACAGATGTGCGTTTTTGAGTGTGGAGAGAAATGTATCTGGCCAAAGACAGGGTGAAAATGAGGAGAAAGAAAGTGAAGGAAAGAAAAGAGTCTGACAAAAGGAACGAGAGTGCGAGAGGTTGAGGTGAGCGAGAGCGAGAGAGAGAGCACGAGACACAGAGAAGTATTCATGATTCCGCTTGGAAAACCAACAAGCTGCGATCGCTGCTGGGGGACCTGGCCAAGTCAGACCCAGAAGAGGAGAAGAGAAAGAGAGAGCGAGAGAGAGAGGGAGATTGGCGGGGGGGGGGTTGGATTCGTAGGTGCACTAATGTGCAGTCTGGCACTCTGCCTGGGGCTTTGTTAACTCGATACTGCAGTGAGCAACGCTCCACAATCTACAGCAATGCTCCACAACTCTCCCGTGCCTCATTAAACGAAGACCGGCTAAGCACACAGTCAACCACCTCCCTGCTAAGCTAGTGCTACTGCCCCTTCGCACATGCACAAACTCATTCATGCACAGTTATGTTCGCTTTAGCTGAATATCAAGTAGTAGTTGCATGATTAAACTCATTCTGGACATCACAATTTGTTTGTAAGGTTGTCAGACTGTATCAATTCTATCACAATGATGACCTTCTAAGTCTTTAGCTTAATTCTACTCAATCATGGACTGAAACGCTGTTCGTAGCAATTTTCTGACTGATAAAAGGGGAAAAGAGGCTAAATCCGGTTAGGCCAAGTATAGAGCCCAGAGGGACCCCATTGCCCATTTTTGGACCACACCGTGAGTTGAATAATAGGCCGTGCCCCAGGAGTATATTAGATGTACTGTAAGTGAAGAGGTTGAATCGCAGCTACCATTTTAAAAGGCAAGAAGGGGGTTTCCTCTTTCAACACTCAAGAAGTGCTTCTCTACGGTGCCAAAAGTAAAGGTAGGTCTGCTCACCATAATGGTAAGGGACATGAGTAATATGTGATTTCTTTGTCTTGGAAGTGTTACCTGAGAGATCTGTGACAATAAGCAGTGACCATGAATACAAATGTTAGTAGCAAAAGGTTGCAGTAGTCCAGTCATGTCCAGAAACAGCAAAGACACATTTGAGAAAATCAGTTTAACCGAATGCATTCCTGCTGCTGTGTAGGCCTTCCTGTAAAGGTAGCCTTTACACAGTCTCAGGGCACAGAGTGAATATGAAGCTAGATGAAGTGGTCTGGCAGCAGGGATTATGGGGGGAGAAAGGACAAGCTCACGTTGTGAAGAGTTTCACTCTAGGCTGAAGGTCAGGTCAGGACTGTGGAGGTATTAAATGGGCAGTACGTGTCACGCTAGGCATATCCCAGAATGTCCTTTATAATAAAAATAAACTTCTTTCATTCAAAAAATGCAGATCAAAGGGCTTTATAAATAGTAATAGCAATAGTAAATAGATGTAATTTTTTTTAAAAGTTCAATAAGCATTAAATTAAGGCCAGAAATAAAACTGATAAACAACAAGTGCAGAAAAAAAATTGACATAGGGCTTAAAATAAATGAGATAATTGGTTAAATAAACTGAAATAATTCATAAAATAAAATAGTACATCAATAAAATAATCATAAGAAGAAAAATAAATGCATTTGTTTCAATATTTTGCACAAGTTTTCAATATTTACAGAGTGAGCTTCCCTGATCTCTATAAGTCATGTACTATTCCAGAGCTTTGAAGCATAACTGATAAAGGCAGCATCCCTGATTTTCCTTTGGCTGTTACTAACTTTAGTTTATAGTTTCGGTCCTTTAGCCCATTTAGGGCTTTGTATATAAGGAGGAGGAGCTTAAAATCTATTCTGAATGTTACAGGAAAACAGCAGAGCAGCTAAGACTGGACTGATGTTCTCTCACCTCTTAGTTCTCGTTAAAATGAGCTACAATTAGCCAAAATATAACATTCATTCTGATTTTCTGGTATATGTACAGTATGTCAAAATGTAAGAGTTAGAACCTTTAACATTCTTGTCTGTCTCAGGTTTCCAATCAATTTGTTAAGTGATGTTTTCGTCCTGTCCCGCTTGAGCTGCCACTAAAGATTTAGAGATCTTGAGGAAGTATTGCAGCCTGAGGAGGATGTATAGGTTTCCCAGGGTGCAAAATATTAGGCCTACAATAAAATATATGTGGCTGTGCTACAATGTATATTCAGAACAGAATTGCGTCCACTACCGACCCTTGTGGTACACCTTCAGATAACTGAGGTTTTATTGGCTCTGGAAGCTCCAGATCTGCTCAGATGAAGTGATATCTCTTAGAGAAGTAGGGGATAAAAACATGTAAAGGTGGCCTGGATGTCCAAACGTCTTGAAAGAAAGTCTTGGAGTATCAAAAGCAGCATTGAGACTATGGACAACTATGGATCTCTGTCTAGATGTAGTGCTATTGTGTCTGTGTGTGTTTATCAAGTCATTACAGGTTAAATGTTTTTTAGAGATTTTAGAGATTTTTTTAAGATTTTTTAGCTAAAAAACAGGTAAAAAACCTTAAGGAGTAAACGTGATGTTATTGCTACTCACCTGGTGGAGGTGCCAGGTATGGGCCGTCCTGTATCCACTAGAACACACCAGCAATAGCCCGTAGATGGATGACACTGAACTGGCTTATACAAGCCTCCTTGAGCACACTCTGGAACAAACACCGCCTCATTCTTATGCTGCCTCGCCTCCTCCTGAGCTGTTAGCTGCTCTTGGTCGCAAGAAGAGGCTACAATAGAGAGAAGCCGAAAAAAAGGCCTTAAGCAAACTGTCTATTTAAGCACACTGAACGCATTTGTGCTCATAGACACGCAAAGCAGGGTGAATGAGCAGAGCGGAGTGCAAACCAAAGACGTCAGAGCGAGAAGTGACAGTGTAGATTCGCTAGAAGATGAATGATGTTTAACAGTTCCCCGCTGCGGAGAAGAGGCCAAGTGTCTGTGTTTGCACGGCAGAGAGGGAGCGAGAGTGGACGAGAGAGAGCGAGTGACTGAGAGCAAAAATGGTCACGGTCCACTGGCCTAAAAGCTACAACTTCAAGTTCAGTTTCCTCCCTGTATTCAGACTGGCATTAACTTTGGTGACAAAGCCAACATTGCATTCTTTAGGCCAAACAGGGTCTGGATATGTGAACGTGAAAGCGACAATTTTCCTTTTTATTGTGAACACACCCCACACACAAAGTGCACCACATAGAAATGTGACCTTTGCCTTTAACACATCCACATGTGGAGCAGTGAGCAGCTATGAACAGCACCCGGGGAACAGTGTAGCGGGGCGGTACCTTGCTCAGTGGTACTTAGGCCAGGACTTGGACCTGCAACCTTCCGGTCACATTGGCAAGTCTCTAACCACTAGATTGGATATTTCGGGGCTAAAAGCAGTTGCAGACATACTGGAGAATGTCTTTTGCACTTTGTCAATTTTCAGCCAAACAAGCTGTTTCGATTACTGATGCATCGATCCGACTTTGTCAGTCCCAATACCGATAGCGATACCTGGGCTATGGGGAATAAGCTGGTACTGAATACCAACACCAGTGTGTAATTAATTAGCTGTATGTCTCACTGTGTGGAGGAGACCAGGATGTGTAAGGCAACATCAGGCTTAAACGGTAACAGTTTTAGCTAGGTGGCTTGTAAAAAAACTGCATATAGTTAACTAGCGCTATGTGTTGATGAACGCTAATTGAATTCAATTAGAAGCCAGTTTATAAAATGTAACCGTATGTCGGGTATATTTGACCATTACCACCGAGGAGAGCTGCCGACCATGCTTTCAGCCTGACCGCCCTTCA
>JBBPDA010000145.1:25050980-25079185 GCA_037974385.1 Arnoldichthys spilopterus
AGAGAAGAGAAGAGAAGAGAAGAGAAGAGAAGAGAAGAGAAGAGAAGAGAGGAGAAGAGAAGAGAAGAGAAGAGAAGGGAAAAGAAGAGAGGAGAATAGAAAATAATAGAAAAGAAGGGAAGAGAAAAGAAGAGAAGAGAAGAGAAGAGTAGAGAAGTGAAGAGAAGAGAAGAAAAAATGAGCTGAAAATGGAGAATAATGAGAAAAATGAAAGAACTTTTAAACTCAGTGAGGTTATGTGCAGTTTATTTGACGTTTGACCTTGCTCAGTAGTAATGGCCTTATGTAATCATGCCTACAACTTTGTGTAAAACTTTGTGTGTGTGTGTGTGTGTGTGTGTGTGTGTGTGTGTGTGTGTGTAAAACCTTCTATCACTTCCTCACACTGCTTTTTATGAGTATCTCATTTAAAATGGGCTCAGATCTCCACATTACACTTACTGACATCCTGTAGTTGGGATAACACTCCACACTACCTGCTCTTTTCTCAATGTGGACCATTACCTTCCCTGATCAATGTGCTGTGTAATCCTGTAGAAATTTGATTCGTTTAAGATTAGTTTATTACCGATAATCTGAACCTTTTGTCATGCAAAACACAAAGGTGCAAAGCAGAGAACTTATTTATCCTAGTTCCCTATGGAACATGAGGCCTTAGTTGATAAATATGAATGAACAGATTGTATTTCTGATCAGTATTTTATTAATATTCTATGTGAGTGAGTGACTATTTTTCATTGTGAACACACCACAACAAAATGGGACCTCTGCATTTAACCCATCCATGTAGGAGCAGTGGGCAGCGCCCAGGGAGCAGTCCTTGAGAAGTCACAGGGGCAGCTCCCTAAATGTTACCCCACCACTGCCTCAGGTATTACTTCTCCTGACTGGGGAATTAAACACCAGTCTTTCACGTGACAGGTGGACATACTGTCCACTATACCAACAAGGAGTAATGCACTGATTCAATTTTAGTAAGTACAAGATACAATTTGGTCCAAAATTGATGGAGCAGTGTTGTCAGTCAGCCAGACATTATTTAGGTGAGAAATGGAGCAAAATCTGATGTTGAAAAACATTAGAAGTCACTTGTCACCATGAAGACATCCACAGAACACTTTTCAATCCATTTAAATCGCACCCAGAACTTCACTAAGGTGGTGCAGTGTAAAGTAGCTGTGGTTTAGGACATGGTATTGTATTGTATGGTTACTGTAAGCTATAAAAATGGACAAAATTTAAATAGCTGTACTTTTAGTGGCCAGCCTTTCTAGACAACAGGGTCTGTTTTCACAAACCACCTCACTACTCAGTATGCCTAGGAACTGTGGAGGTTAGTCATACTGTGTCCTAAACCACATTCACAACTTTGTACCACCTTAATTGAGAGCTGGACGTGGTTTGAGTGGGTTAAGAAACAATTTGGGGACGTATTTACAGAAAGGATCTGGGTGACCATTGACTTGCACCAGCAGTTTCGATAACTCTGTATAGATTCATTAATGTCCTCGAAGTGCAAAGTCAAGTTAGCATTTACGCTTTAATTCCTCTCAAGCATAGACAGTCTGTGTCACTGCTCATTGTCATCCCATTGCCCAGTGGTTCAATTATCCACAGATGAATTTAAACCCTGACCCTACAGAGGTCACAGGATGACCTCAGCACAGCTCAAGCGTGGCTGCTGAAGTCTGACCTTTGCATGGCCCACGGATGACCTCCAGCTGTGGGTCACGGCACTTGGCGCGCTGGAACTCGCAGCGTGAGGAGAAGGTCCGGCCGTCGGATGCGCACAGAGGTTTCCGCGGAGCTCCCGAACAATCCATGTTACACTCTTTGTCCTGGTCGACCCGCAGGAACTACAGGGAGAGAGCCAGATGAGAGATGAAGAGATAAAGTAAGAAACAGGTGCAAGCACTGTATCGGGGAAAAACACTGAACATGTTACAACTATGACAATGCACTGAATTATAAAAAGCAGTTCTTTACAATTTGCTCTTGCTAATTAGGTAAAGGAGCATTTCGGCCTAAAAACTGGTTATTTTTTGTGACTTTTTTATTCTTCGAGAGAATTCATGATAGATATCATTTTCATGTTTTCATTAAGTCAATTTTACGTCTATAACTCTTTCTACAAAACAGCTTTACAGAATCTGGATCCAAGTTCATAATGAGCAAGTCAAAGGTGACAGAAGCAGAGAAAAACTCTTTAAGATGGAGGAAGAAACCTTGGAAGGAACCAAAACTCAGAAGGGGAACCCATCCTCCTCTGGTTACATCGGATAGCAGTAATAAAGAAAAGAAGAAAGAATCAGCGTTCTCTCACTACACTACCCAGCATGCATGCATCCTGGTGGTGACGTTCGGTTCTAACTGCCAGCCTAGGCTCCAGGAAATAGACTAACAAATACCCAGCTAGCATTTATTTATCTTATACCCTGTTCAGTGAACACTAATGTAAAAAGTAGAAGGTATGAATCAACATTTGCTCATCAGAACTGTAAGGGCTAGCGGTTGAGTATCGTGGATTGTTTACATATTGCGCTGGTGGAAAACAGGCTTATACCGTTTCCTCCTATGCAATATTACACCTGTATTCAGTCAAGGCCAATCAACTTGTCTAGTCTCGTAAAGTGCCCCTCCCCTTCTCACTGACAAGAGTGGGGAGGCGGTGTCCCTTTTGCTCCCCCGTGCTTGGCGTCGACACCGGTGCAGGCTAGCAGGGGGCTAGCAAGCTGCAGTAGCAGCGTATGCTAGCAAAACAGCACACCATCATTAACAGTTTATATCAATAAACTGCCTCTATCTGACGTGTATTTCTACCTCTTTTTTGGACAGGGCCTCTTAACTCATCTAGTTTCACAGTGCTCCCCTCCCCCCACCCAAAGGAGCGAAGCATAGAACATTTGCCTAGCAAACATGACTGCGTAAGCCCCTGGCATGGAAGGCAGTGTCCATTAGCTTCCACTACATTTTAATAAAAATGTCTGTAAACGTCTAACTGTCTTTATGTTGTAGTGTCAACACTGGGGCAGTAGTGGCCTAGTGGTCAGGAACTTGCCCTTGAGAACTGAAGGTTACAAGTTCAAGTCCCGGCCTGGGCACCACTGAGGTACCGTCCCACTACACTGCTCCCCAGGCACTATTCATAGCTGCCTGCTGCTCCACGTGTGCACATGTGATAGGTTAAATCCAGAGATCAAATTTTGTTGCGGTGCTTGGCTGTGTTCACAATGACAAATAGTCCTTTTCACTGTACTGCATTGTTAGATGCTGTATTTAGTGTATGTTTGGTGCTCTTCTTAAGCGTATAACTGTTTTGCGCTGCATGTAAGTGCTACACACCCTATGCACAGATGACTGTATGAACGAGTCTGTGCACGTGTGTGGACGCTGTGGAGGATTTCTTTTCTGCATGAGATCAGATTTTGACAGGTGCAACAATAAGGTCAAAATGCTGATGGTTTACTTCTTTATTTCAGTCGTGTGTAATGTTCAGAACACACCCTCTCATTCACTTGCAAATTTACATTGATTTGCTGAATACATAATCCACCCACGCACAGTCCATAAACACCCACACACACACACACACACATACACACAAACTCTGCTGTCACTACCTTGTCTTGTCGAGGGAAGCTTAAGAGGTTGGCAGGGTCGCATGTGACGTGACTCCATGCTTTTTTGTCTGTCTGTCACTCTCACACCTGTGCGTCACCCCATCCGCACACACACACAAAGGACTGTTGACTTTGTGGCTGAATGCTGAGGATCTTCTATGTCAGCGCTTCTCTCTCTCTTAGTCACGCACACACACACACACACACACACACACACAGACACCACACACACACCTTCTTCCAGTGCTCTTCCAGAAAAGTTGAGAATCTGTGATTTGTTCATGTTTACATAGATGTACACAACAAAGATGTACACTTTCTCATTTAGGAATTGGGGAAACTAATTGTTGCAGTTTTGCAAGAGACTTCAGTTGCTTAGCAGTCAATTTTCGGATCCTTCTCCCAAATGTGCCAGAAATTTTCAATAAGAAACAGATCTAGACTTCTGGCAGGGTAGTCAAGCATGTTGTAAGCATGTTTACAAAATCATGCTGTCATTGACTTCCTGGAAAAAGACGTCATCTTGATGGCAGTATGTGCATCTCTAAAATCCCATCAATGGTACCCACCCATCAATGTACCCCCTTTCCATGACAGATGTTGGGTTTTGCACTTGATAACAGTCTGGCTGTTAAGCTTGAAGCTGAAATATGGACTCATATGACCATAACACACAGTTACACTCTCTTTTGGTCCATCTGAGATTAGCGGCTTGGGCCCAGTGATTATGCATAAAATTGATGTACAGCTTTCAGGTTGCATTAGAGTTTCAGGTTGTATTTCATGATGCAGTGACAGATGTTGAGTGACAACAGTTTGCTAAAGTCCTTAAAGCTCATGTAGCTTTATTTATTACACTAGCATGAAGGTTTCTCATGCAGTGCTTTCTGAGGGAGTGAAGGTCACAACAGTGGTTTCTGGCCTTACTCTACAAGACTAAGATTCCTCTGGTACCGTATGATGAAAGTCAATGTCAATTCTTTGTAATCTTATGCTGAGATTTTTTTTTTTTCAAAAATGGTGAGCCTCAAACCACCTTTGCTTGCAATGACAGACCCAGACAAACTGTTATCAGTTCATCTGCTGATGTAACTTTTCACTTTTTTTCTGGCCCTGTTACAACTGTTGAGTTTGTTGTCTTTACAAAATATCAAGTTGGTCAGCTAACCATTAAAATTAATTCTTTGAACTTTATAAAGACAATATATTTATATATATTAAACACGTATGGAACTATATTACATATAGGTATATATTTTTAATGGCACACCAGTTTCCCCGTTTTTCCACATATAGCCTCAGTAAAGAAGCACAAAGGCCTTGCCACAAGGGCTAGATTTACCTCAGTCATAAATCAAGTAAATCATTACATGCCCGGAAAATCAACTCGACATGACAGCTTACAAATGAGTTTGTGAATGAGAATGTGCATTTCTGTAAGTGCACCTGGCAGAGGGTTGTGGGAGGGGGTTCGGGGAACAGGCTGTTACCCCAGGCAATGGGCACTGGCCCTTCTATCATTGACGACTATAAATCTTGCATGAGTTTCATGTAAGAAGAATTGCTTACACGTGAGAATAATGGCGTGGTTAAATGGTGATAGGTTATATCACGGGGGTTAGAAAAACAACAAAACTTTAAGAGTAATGGTGTGATATTTTTAGAGATTTCTGATGGAAACTCATGGAAAAACATTATTGAAAAATATTATTGATTCTTCCAGATGAGGATAAAGTCACGAAGCATTTTTGAATGGAAACTGGACTAAAAACTACTTTGTCGATTAAAAATAATAGAATGATCACTTTGAAAAGGTTTGATAAAATAGCTCTATATATACACACACTCTGAAGACAAGTGTTTTGAGGTGTGATTTTAAAATTGGAAGAGTGTCAATGTTATGGATACGTTGTGGAAGATAATTCCATAGGTGAGGAGCAACATGGCTAAAGGCTCTAAACCCAGTGGTAGACATGGCAGAAGGTACTGTGAGACAAATGGGAGAGGAAGATCTAAGAGCACAAGAGGGTGCGGAAATGAGGAGATCAAAAAGATATGAAGGTGCTAAATTATGAAGTGTCTTGAAAGGGAAAAGCAGAATTTAACAGGGTATTTTACAGGGAGTCAGTGAAGTTGCTGGAGGACAGGGGTAATGTGATCAATGGAACGTGTTCTGGTGATGAAATGGGCAGCTGTATTCTGTACTATCTGAGGTTGCAGTAGTCAATACGAGTAGTATGAGTACTGCTATAGCAGTATAGCATGAGTATTGCAGTAGTGTGGGGTGTTTCATGTTTAATGTTGATGCAGTTTATATTGTGCAAATGGAAATATGCAGACCAAAGAATATTACTGAGATAATATATTCATATATAATGCAAAAGGCTGCCAAGGAAGACAACCAGACTCTTAGTGTTTGGGAGACTGTGCCATTTACTTTACCAAACGAGAAAACACAATAATATAGGCAATAAAAAAAACTAAAAGAAAATGATAAGAACTCAATAATAAAAGTATTAATAAAAAACATATTAAAAACAACAAAATCGCCGGACCTGGAACAGACAACACAAGAAACATATGAGATTAGCTGCATCTGACAGTAAACATTAAGTGGAGTCAAGGACAAGTAAATAAAAATGAGTTTTGGTGTAGCTACTGCAAAACCATGATCACCCTTAAGTTTTAACCAGGTTCGTGGAAGAAAATGATCTGCTGACCTCAGAGGAAAAGAACCATTGTGAGATATGGGCTATGTAAGAAAGAAGTTCGAACGCTTTAACAACAAATCATGAAAGCTTGAATTGCATCCTAAGATGAATTGGAAACCGGTGGAGAAAGCTAAAAAATTGGGCTGATATGAACTCTCTGTATAGTACCAGTCAAAAATGTTGCAGCAGTGTTTTGAAGTACCTGAAGATGAGATAAAGTTTCCAAAGTGAATTGCAATAGTCTTGACCATGACCAGAATGTTTCTGAAAATTAGATTAAAAGATTCTTTTTTGGTAGGCATGGGATGAAGGCGCAAGGGTGGAATCAGGCTTAGGAGACATGTAAAGCTTGTCATCTGCGTAAAAATGTAACTGATTACTGAATTTCCTGGAATTAACAAAAGTAAGCAAAAAAGGGGACCGAATCCTGCTAATCCTGGTGATGCTAGCACTGTTCCATTTCTGCCCCCATTAAATAAATATTCATGCTATTAATATGAGGGTGTATAGGATAAAACTTGCCTGAACCCATTGGCAGCAACTGGTACGCCAGAGATATTAGAGTTAATGCCAGTCTTTTGCTTTTCAGGTAATAAACTGCACTTCATCAGTGGAGCCAAAAAAAGAGGAATGAAAAACTCTAGACGCTAATTTTGGCTTGGGGTGGGTAAGTGACCCACTGTGTATGTGGAAGTCATTCGTTATCTCAATGGACTTCTTTTCCTCTCAGCTCTATCAGAATATAAACGAGGCAATAAAAGAACAATAGCCCTTCTCAATTCAAGCTCCCTCTTTCACCCCAACGCCCCCTCTCTTCCTTTTTTTTTGTTGCGCTTTATTTCAGAACGAATGAATATTAAGTTGCGAATGAAAGCGTCCCCTTTTCCAAGTGCATTGGGGGTCTATCTGTTTGGAGCTCTGTGCTGGAGCTCCTGACTGACAGTGTCCCACTGTCTGGGGTCAGCAAGGCCCCTGCCCCTTCCCTCCCCCCAACTCTTACTCTCGCTCTATCTCCCTATCCCCCTCTCTCATCCTCCCCCTCTCTCCATCTCTGCAGCTGTGCCCTCGCGCCCTCTCCACTCAGTCTTTCACGACTGTGCTGTCAGAAGCCTCGGCGGGAGGTGAGAATGAGTTGTCAGGACGAACCCAGGCCAGGATCAGCTCCAACAAGGGGTGACATCCCTTCCTCTGCCAATGCTGACCCTAAATCAAGCTCATCAATGTCTAGTAGTAGAAACTAGCATCCTAGGTTCTTATATTTGCCATGCGATCTGCACACATGACACAGGGGTCCTAGGTTGCGAATATCCTCAGCAACAATATCCTTGCATGTAAGGTATCATGTGTCCTCTTTTTCACTCTGCTGAGCTTCGTCAGTTATTGGCATCCATTGGCATACTGGCACTGGACTTTTTACAGTCCCTCATGCTGGATATCAGTGAGTGGCAGGTTGTTTGGCACTCCCAGTCTGTTGCAATCTTTCTGTGATTGCTCCAGAGTTCATCTCAACATTAGACTGTCCTCTCTACTGCGCACTATTCTTCTGGGTCTTTGTTTCGTGTTTCCTGAAATGTTTGGATGCCAAAAGTTGATTGCACAGGGGACGGTGGCCAAAGCTGACCACGGCGTTTCCACAATAGCAGTAATGGTGCCCACAGAGTGGGACACCAAGCCATGGCCACCATAGAGCTTGGTCAAACCAGGCCCAAAGTGGACAGCTAAACCAGACTCGAAGCTAAGATGTGCCCATTCAGAAGCTCGGAGGGACTCTCAAGCCACCCACCATGACTGTCAGACATGGTCTTTTTACAGCTTCAACAGCTGGTCGCAGACGTCTCAAAAGAAAAGATGAACAGACAGCTGATGCAGCCACCCAACATGGACAAGTTGGCCCATCACAGCAGACAGGCCTTTGAGAATAGAATGACAAGAATAACCAACCAAATGACACAGAACTAGTCTAAAGAAAGGAAATAATACACTCTGGATGAGCTAGGGTTAGTTCTTCTCCTCTGAAAGACTCGAGTTTGGCTTCTGTGTAAGACAATCGCAAGGCTTTCATTGACAAAGAGAGCACAGGAAGGGCAGATGAATGGCGTGTTGATCTGAATGGGATATCAAGGTTCACTATAGTGCATATATGGTAAATACTCTTCAAACACAACATGCAGCTTCTGAATAGGGTTGAATAGTCTTTTGACTGAATGTGAGTTAACCCATGAAGGTCCTACGCTCGGGTGATGAATGTCCTAGGAAACAAGGGTAAACAGCCTCTATCATGACATCCCGCTAAGAGCTCATGACTAAAATGTATGTGTGTGCAATAGAAGGTTGGGGGAACCGCCTAGCTGGCATTGATGTATCACTACCGGCAACTTCACATGACTCCTTCATGACTTATGTCTGTTCCCTCCTGCACACAGCCACAGAAGCAGGGCAGCCAGAACAAAGTGCAAGAAAAAGAATCATGTGTCACAAATTCGGGGCTTTTTTCGAGTCTTTCCCAGCTGTCTTGGCCACTATGTTTCCCTTTCTTGCTTTGTTTCGTTCTTTGATTTCAAAGTCCCTCCTACTCGCTGAAGCTAACCCGCTCCAGACCTCGGCCACAGGGCTGAAACGGTAGGGTGGGAGGCAATCTGATAGAAGTGCAGGACAGAAAGAAGCAATTTTTGACATATTTCTTTCTCAGGGAGCCACCAGCACACAAACCCCAAATCCTATTACCCCCTCCGGGCAGAGAAGCATTGTGAGACTGAAAGCTGCGATCGGGAGACTGACCCCCCCAGTGGAGAGTGCATTGTACAGGGTTATGGGCTGGGTAGGAACAAGGGGCCCTTGGGGCCCACCTCCTCCCCTCTTCTGCTACCCCAGAGGGGCCTCTAACACCCCAGCCGTGAGGGGTCAACGGGGACCCTGGCGCGAAGAGAGAGAGAGCTGGTGCGGATGTGTGAATGTGTGGGATGTCCTGGCGGGGGCTTCCTGGGATTCAGCTGGGAACCATTAGTCTCCAGTTCGGTGGAAAGCGACGAAAGTGACAGGCTTTAACCAGGCTATCGACTCAATCAAAGAGGACGGCGTTTAATTGCTGTGAAAAGATTCAAGAGAAGGCGGCATAAAGGACGAGCGGGGAGAGGGGGGAACGAGTGGCGATGAAAGCCCGTCAGCAGCCGTGTGAAATGGAGGGAGAAGGTCTTTATTTGCCAGCACAGGTGCAGGGCTTTTTGTCTCACGCCTGAGTGTGCGTATGTGTTTGAATTAGATTTTGTCAGATATGCACGAAAAGGAAGAGCAGTTCACAGAGTCTAAAAATGGAAAGACGCACATGGATGAAAGAGGTCTGCTTGATCGTTTGAATGCTTCGGCCAGAAAAACGAGGGAAGGGGGCCATGAACTAGTCAAATACCAGCAATAGGACTGAGAACAATACCATACGCTGCCTCTTGCGCAGCTTATTTCCACATAATACAACATCCATCAGGCCTTTCTTTGGTTTCGGTGGCTTTCTAACCAAAATAACTCTAATTTGTCTGTCCTCAGCTTACAGAAATATCGAGACATTCCTCCCAAACCTGAGTCATAGTGCAGAAAATATTAGTTGAATGTGGAAATGTGGTGAAAAATGTAGACCTGGTCTTTCACAATGGAAACACTTCTGCAGTAGTAACAACTGTAGCATTAAGCAGAGCCCAGTTTTACAATGAATTGTCCAAGGAAACATCTATGACAATGAACGAAGGTACAACATACCTTTGTCCATTTTTATTGGTAACAGTCATACAGTCTTAGAAACCACATAGACAAATCTGTTTGGCCTAATTGTTGCGGTACCAGCTTCCATTACTTGTTACTGGCCTCCAAAATTAAGAAAGCAAACATTAGACACCAAATGTACCACTTGCTCACAATGTCCAGCTATAGATATCATTAGACTGTCATTAGAATCAGAGGTCACCATTAAATAACATATGGTCATGGAGGATCTGGAGTCTGGTCCATAGTTTGGTGATTTCCCTGTGTTCTAGACACTGGTCCACCAGGCCCTCCAGAGCTGGGGACCTCTGTGATGTTGGTTGTGTTCCATTGTACAGCAACAAATGGGCTACACTCAGTGACTGTACACCTAAAAAGTGCACCTATAGGGTAGATGTTTCTACAAAAGTGGCCAATAAGGTATCAGCACAAGGTGAAAAAATGGGAACTGGCCTCATATCAGTGACTGAAAGCACACCAGACATTAATCTGAAGCTCACAGATGCGCTAAGAGGCTGATAACCAGCGTTTATTTGGAAAAACTTGAGTGTGAACATACACGTGTGTGTGCTCAAAAATGCAGATGTGCGTCTGTACAATGCAACGCTGCCTCCCACATTCCTGCCTGCCTGGCTGTAAGTAGGGAGTGAGCCTGGATGACCCTTCACCCGCAGCTTAACTACCCACGGCTATTTGTTAATGTTCAGTTCTGAGGCATCCCCTGCGCAGCCAGCAAATAATGAGGTTAGGGTCAGCAGCCGTAGTTCTGGCCTCTAAATCACATCACTCAGAGGCTGACACCATGCATTCCTTTGGACTCTCATCCTCTGCTACATTAACTTGCATACCACATATCTATACACACCCAGACATGAAGTTTCAACACCGATTCAAAATAACAGCAGCGATTCTGTATCACCACAAAGATGCAAGAGTAATGTGCACCTTTGCATTTATATATATTTAGCAGACACTCTCATTCACAATGGCTAACAATGGTAGGCCAAGATGAACATGGGGGACGGGGGGACATGGTTGCCCCATTTAAAAACATATTAAATTCCTGTGATGCCACTTTTTTCAAAGGTTTAGTACAATATTATATTATATTATATTATATTATATTATATTATATTATATTATATTATATTATATTATATTATATTAGATTATCAATAAATATACATTAACATTAATAATTAATCCAAATATATAATATTTAATTATATATTTGGATTTAATTTATTTAAACTTTATTTTGCATATTTATTGTTAAATCATGCATTTCACCAGAACACAGACAATATTTACATTGTAAATGTTTTTTGTGACATCTATGTGGATACAACCAGTTGAGCTTTCCCATTGGTTAGGCCTTCAAGGAGCTGGACCAATGGTCTACTGCATTGGAATTAGTGACAGCCACAGTGGAACCAATCTTGTTTGTCACTCTAGGCCTTACAGAAGTCCTAGATACATCACAGACTAACATCCTAAATAGTATCCAGGCTTGGCAGTGGTTAGAACTAAAAAACAACAGCGGCAGTTCTATTCCAGACCTGTTTACTAAAAGAGTCTGTAAATCTACTACATACATATGTTCATATATTGTTTAAGAACAAACATATAATATCTGAATCCAACAGGTTATTAATATAAATAGCATTATCATATGTGTGTTTTCCCTCATTTTTTTGTGTTTTTTTTTTTATTGTGGGGCCTGAAATGAAGGCCTAGCCCTAAAAGTCATATTTTGCCACTAATGTCTATTAATTTTTTGAAGGCTGCTATGTACCTTAATGAATGATGGAAGGAATTGAAGGAATATCCAGTTTC
The DNA here is from genome assembly GCA_037974385.1 of Arnoldichthys spilopterus. NCBI lineage: Eukaryota > Metazoa > Chordata > Actinopteri > Characiformes > Lepidarchidae > Arnoldichthys > Arnoldichthys spilopterus. Next base: position 25,062,898 of record JBBPDA010000145.1, read on the forward strand.
CTGGGTGTGTGGATAAGGGGCTGAATGCCAAGAAATTAGTGTCATATTCTATTTGTGTTTCCAATGTAATGAGTCTTTTCATTAAGCAATGAATAGGTGGAGCAGGACTGAAGCTGCTGCATCCAAACAGCTGTCACCAGTTGGGCCTGTTGGAGGATCAGCACTGCTGAAACAGGGGACTCAAGGAACTAACTCTCCTTCATTTGTGTGAACTCGGGATTCCCTGTGGCCAGGGAACCCGCGGGAACTAGGTTTACCTTCTCCCATTCCTGACCGCGTCCTGGGCCGATTTGTACTTTCACCCCAGCAAATAAGAGCGTCTCCTAGGCGCTGTCCCACGGGTGCCCTCAAGGCCACGTCGTTATAAGCCCTCATTCACTGCTGCACTGCATAGCTGGCAGTGGGTGCCAAGTGGAGAAACATTGACAGCCACTGTATCTCTGGCCATGGTGCTAACAACTCCCATCAGCACCAGTCAGACGCGCCAGGCGAGAGCCCTCTGGGCCTTTCCCACTAGCCGCACTGCCCCCGTCTCTCACCCTCCCCCCAGCTGGTGCCCCCGAGAGACAAAACCGCAGCAGAGCACTGCCCGGCACGAGAAAAAGAGCTCTTCAGGCATTCCATTAGAACAGTCAACACACAGCTGGTCTGCCAGGGCTGACAGAGTCAGATCCAGCTCCAGAGAATGGCACAGACAACAGAGGCATAACATAAACAAATGCCAAGGCTGCGTTCATCCACTGTCCAACCTGTGCAAACACAGCTGGTTAAAGATCCAGATCTTTGCTTTATTGTGGGGTAATGTCCTTTATGTACTCTTCAGGTTAAGTGCAGACAAAATCAGTGGAACCAAGATGTTTATCTAAATAGTGAAAGTCACTTTTTGTCATTGTGAACACACCCCATCACACAACCCTAACCACAAGGAAATTTTACCTCTGCATTTAACCCACGGACATGTGGAGCAGTGGGCAGCTATCAACAGCATCCCTGGAGCAGCAAGACATTACCTCACTCAAGGGTACATCAGTTGGACTTTCCGATCACCCTAAACACTACCACTGCCCTCGGTATCCTGATTGGCACAGATGGGATTCGAAGGAGGATGGGTTCCCCTTCTGAGCCTCGGTTCCTCTCAAAGTTTCTTCCAACAGCTTAGGACTTAGGGGGCTTAGGGGCTCAGACCTGGATTCTGTAAAGCTGCTTGTTACAACAGCGTCAGTTTTAAAAGTGATATAGACATAAAATTGACTTGACTTGACTTGACCAGAACCCACAATGCCCAGCGGTTACCCAAGATTGTATTCCAACTCTATGGGTCCGTTCATACTGAAACCTTCACAGTGGCAATTCTCCGATGGAAAAAAGAGAGCAACCTGCAAACGCTTACAAACACTACTTCTTCTACAGCTTCAAGTGTTCTTTAAAGGCAATGATCATAACTGGAACTGTGATTATGTGAACGCAATGGTTCTTTGCTTGGTTAAGCAGTTGAAGTGAAAGTGACTGTTTGTCATTGTGAACACACTCAGGCAACAATATGTGGACTCTGCGTTTAACCCATCACACGTGGGCAGCTATCAACAGCGATTTATAACAGCGATGCCATTTAAATGTGACTATTTTCTCCAAATTCTCTAAAATCTTTTTTTGGCCACATTTTCTGAGCCAAGGCACCTTATGGAAGGCAGTGGAGGCCTAGTGGTTAAGACATTGCCTTTGGGACCTGAAGGTCGCAGGTTCGAGTCCTGGCCCGGGCACTACTGAGGTTCCCTTGAGCAAGGTACCGTCCCACTACACTGCTCCCTGGGCGCTGTTGGTAGCTGCCTGCTTGTGCGTGTGTGGTGGGTTAAATGCAGAGGTCACACTTCTTTGTGGTGCTTAAGTGTGTTCGCAATGACAAATAGTCACTTCACTTCACTTATGTTGTACATGATTATATTTGGTTATGATTATTAAGCTCCCCCCAATTAAAACTCAAAAAGTACTGGATACAAATCTTTTATAAATTTAACTTTTTTAAAATTGATGATGGTTCAGCCCTAGTTCTAGATTAAACCTGCCAAAATTTGGATCCCGAACATGGCTCGGCTGACGGACTGTTACCTAGGGCAGGTGTGTGCAATTGTGTAATATTCATTGACCACCTAAACTGTAAATAAGCATCTCCTCCACTCACAAACCCAGGTGTGTTGGATTGGATTGGTATGGCTTAAAATCTGCACTTTCGACAGGAATTCTTGTATCCATAACCGACAAACGAGAGACAATTCCACCTTCTTGCTATCTCTGACATCTCTGGAGAGTTCAACCTCCACATAATGAGCAAGGGTACATGGAACAACTCCTAGCCTTAGTGTTGGGATCCCTAACGAGGACAAATATTGACCATTTACCAGCATTTATGGATTATAAAGTGGACCATTTCCTCTTTCTCTATTGACACATTTCAAAAACGTGCTGGCATGCGGAGAGGGACGGGATTCGGTTTTCCAGAAGTGGCCAGACGGACTTCGCCATCAAAGCCTGCTCTGTTAGTGCTCCATGCCGTCTGCATGACAGGCCTGTCTCTGGTGGCTTTGGCCCAGCAGGCCAGGCCAGAGGCGCTGGTTTCAGGCTGATGAGGAGCAGCTTCCCGCAGCCACTGAGTTAAGGCCTGTGTGTACACGGGCTGGAGTCCACGCTGAGACTACCCGCAAGAGCCAGTTACATATTTGGCAACACTGTGAATCTCACGCTGTTCCCTAGCCCCGAGCAGGTATGCCAGTCAAAGCCAATAGGAGGGTTTATACCAACAGCACACCTGTGATTCACTCTATGTGTGTGTGTGTGTGTGTGTATCACCTAGAAATCCTTAGGCCTATTTAAGTGTAAATATTTTACTCACTCTTCAGCTCTGGTAATCTCAAAAATGGCTCAATTTAGACTTTTTTTACAGCCCAAACTTTAGTGTTTACCGTGCCCCTCGCCATGAACTGGACTTTCAGCACCTACATAACAACTTGGCAGGCGAGTGGTTCCTCATTGGTTCTGCTGGATTCAGTAGCCTAAAAATAACATTCTAATAACACAAGCTTGCCAAAGTGTATAGCTGAAGTTGCACAATGTTCATCTCTCAAAAGCTGAGTGAAACAGTGTGAAAGTCCCCTCTGCAGCTAAGGCAGCGAAATCTCTCTCCTGCCCGCAGATGCCAAGTCAAGCCAAACAGGTGGTGGGTAAAAATAGGTTTCTGTGTTTTAAGCTGCTTGGTTATTTATTTTAGTTTGCTTTTAGTTTAATAGCATACGATTTGATTTGCTAATATGCTGTACAAACACATTAATTAAAATTATAATAATAAAAAATAAACATAAAAATAAAAAAGACAAAAAATTGTTCAAAAAAAGGCAAAACTGATTTGTCTTTGTTTTAGCTGATCAAGATGAATATTACCATTCTAACATATCCAACACGTATATAATACTATATATGTTTATGTCATATAAATGTATATGCACGGTTATGATTGTATATATCATATTCAGTTATATTCATGTGTGTGTATCTTTGTAGCATATACAAAAGAAATAAAAATATGCACACATTTATATGCATGTTATGAGAAAATGCAAGATCCCAGTGCACGTACCGTGAGCGCGGAGAACTTGTGCGCGCGCCCTGCGTGCAGCAGGCAGAGCAGCGCGAGCAGGGAGAGGCGCGCGCGCATCTTTGCCGCTCCTCCGAGGCTGTAGCCGCGGCTGAAGAAGCTTTTTTTTTCTCCCTCACGGGGAATCACTGCGCGTCCTCCTGCGCCTCGCTGTCGTTCTTTCGTTCTTCTTCTGAAAGAAAAATCCTTTCACTGCTTCACTGACGCTAGTTTTATCCGAGCTGCGGTAATTTTTTGGGGGTGTTTTGGGGCTGATTCTGTGCGAGGTGTTGCGCTAACGACTAACGCCGCGTCCCCCTCAGCGCGCTTGATCCGCGGCGCTCCAGAGCTCTCGCTCGAGTGTCCTGACCCTGTTCCTCCTCAACGCCTTTGGTCAGACTCTTGTCTTCTTTTTTTTTCTCGTTTTCTCTCTCTCTCTCTCTCTCTCTCTCCCTCTCTTTATCCCTCTCTCCCCCTGCCCACCCCTCCCCTGCCCTGCCCTCCCCTCGTTTGTCAGCGCTGATGTCTTATCGGATGCAGGCAGAGCCCCAGTCCTCGGGGAGGCGGGGTGGTAAGTTTGGAAGGAATTTCTCAGATGCTGGTAGCTAAAGCAAACACCGCCGTCTTACCCCGTTCAGATGTCTCCCGATTTTCTTGCTGTTCTTTTCAGAAAAAAACCTACTAAGCTCTTTTCCTGGTCCTGGTGCGAGTGATGCTGCTGCTACAGTGAATCTCGTGTGGTTCTTCAATGTTCCCCTCACTGTGGAAGCCACCTGAGCTTCAGGAGACACCTTGTTCAATACAGTGCACATTTTTACATATTTACACATATTTACATGCAGAAAACATTATTTCACCTATATAGTGCACTATAGTGCATTGTAAAGGTGTAAAAATCATTATTTCACCGCTGTGCCATTGGAACACCTAAAGAAAATTACATACTGTACATATTGTGCATGTAGTATGTGAACATACTGTATATAGCACCATATATGCATATATAGAAGAGCAGTGCAGTGGGACCATGCACTTGTTGAAGTGTACCCCAGTGGTGCTTGGGCTGGGCCCATCAAAAGACATGCTTACCAGGAGTGGGGTTCGAACCCACGAGGGCACACGCCCATTGGATCTTAAGTCCAACGCCTTAACCACTCGGCCATCCTGGTACATATGTTTCTGATCCTTTCTGTTGGATGAGGCTGTTGTATTCTAATTAGGGGCAGCATGGTGGTGCAGTGGTAAATGCTGTCGCCTCACAGCAAGAAGGTCTTGGGTTCAATCCCCAGGTTAACCACAGGTGCCTTTCTGTGCAGAGTTTGCAAGCTCTCCCCATGTTTGCATGGGTTTCCTCCAGGTGGTCCAGTTTCCTCCCACTCCAAACAAACCCATAGGTGTGAATGGTTGTCTGTCTATGTGTTGCCCTGCAATGGGTTGGCCTCCTGTCCTGGGTGAACCCTGCAGTCAGCTGGGATTGGTTTCAGCTTTTCCAATCTGTTTGGTTGGTTGTCTGTCTTTCCTGATTTTATTCTTGACATAAAGCATTTTGGGCTGCATTTTATGTATGAAAGGTGCTATAAAATAAAGATTATTATTATTATCAGTAGTGACTAGTACTAGAGAGACACTGTTGGCTGGAAACAAATTCCTTGCGTGTGCAAACCCACTTAACCAGTATATGGGATTCTGATTCTGATTCTGATTAACCATGAATTCACCTATGTAGTCTACATTAAAGAGGGTGGTTCAAATAGAACATGTGGTGCTGAGGGAAGAGGCCAATATTTCACTATGCAGCACACTAGCCAATCCTAATGAGCCCCTCTGGGATGTTCAGTGCACTATGCGAGTGCAGAGCTATGCACTATGCGCCAGAAAGTTTGTAGACACCTGCCCTCCTAACACCAAATGTGTTCCGCGCTGCAGTAACAGCCTCTGCTCTTCTGGGAGATGCTGATAAAGTGCTGCGAGGATTTGATTGCATCCAGCCACAGGAGCATCACTGAGGTCAGCTGCTGATGTTGGATGATTACTCCTGGATCACAAACGCCATATGAGCGCAACCCGAAGGTACAGAGCTTTATCACACCAGAGAACACTGTTTCTTCTAGACCTTCTTAGGCCTTAGGAACATGTGTGGCTGCTTCAGAGTGTCCCATTCTACTGAAAGTGCCCTTATAGCAGCTGTCAGAATTCTTTTTGGTGTATGCAGTGGACATGTAGTGCCCCATGTGAACGGAAAAGTCATTATTGTATCGATGTAGCGCGCCTTGTCTAAGCTGGGCTATTTTAGGCCTGGTTCTGAGAAAAACGGTGCTAAACCAGCGATCGGCATCTTCACCAACACTCTCTGGCCGGCATGCGCGTTTAAATGCCTGTGTGCAATTTAGGCCGCGAATTCAAAAGTCGCCTTGAAAGTGAACTCCGGGACGTCTTTGACGATCAAACGTAGCATATGATATTGGTTAAGGAGGATTAAAGCGAGAAACAGTCTGTTGCTCATGGCTCAAGAAACACTACGGTTAACTTGGAGCCAGCATCTGGACTTCCAAGCTGCCGTTCCGTCCCTGCAATTCAAAGGTAGCAGTGACTTCAGCATCTGCTGAAGCACGACTTTCCATTTATTATCACAAAAAACGCTACACACACGTTACGAAGGTTGACGTATGAGAAAAAGACACTTATTCACATGGTTTGCAGTGCTGCGCAATTCCTTACACAAATTGTTCTCAGTAATCCTCTGTATATATGAGAACCAACTCTGCAATTAGAGGCGGTGTAAAAAGTAAAGGTTTTGATTTTTCCCCCCGAGATGATAATTTTACCTCTACTTAAGTCTTGGAAGTATTATATGAGTATTTAAAAGGAAAGATCCGCTGAATCAGTTGCATTTGACCTGCTGCCCTCTGGCAGATGGTATAGAAGCCTGCAGACCAGGACCACCCGACACAGGAACTGTTTCTTTCCCCTTGCCATCTCCCTCCTAAACAGTTAAACTGCAACTGCACTTTATGCACACACTGTTGTTTGTACTCTGAGATCCTGTTCTTCTGTATATAAGACTCTGATTGTTTTTTATATTGTATTGTTGGTTTATACACTTGTGTATGTACATGTGTGTGTGTATGCATATATATGTAATATGGGTGTTCACATTTGAATATATATACACATACATATCTTCATACATATATTTAGAATAATAGTATAAACATATGTTCAAATAATATTTATATACACTGTTATCACGTATCTTTATATTTATTAATATTAATCCATATTAAGTATATATTAGATTGTATATATTGATTATTATATTGCTCATTGTGTCATTTATATTTTGTTGAATTGTGTTTTTTGGCCGGAAATAAATTCCTTGTATTTGGCTAATAAACACGATTCTGATTCTGATTCTGATTCAGATTTTTGTGTCTTTCACTCTGCAGGTAGGCAGCACACATCTCTCACATTTAAGCCTCATGTTTTTATGTAATTCTTCAAGGACTCCCGCAAAAAAAGTGCGCAGCAGGGGTTTAACCATTAGGGAGTTGCCCCTGTGACCTGGTTTAAATCTCAGATTGCTAAAGGTACCACTGAGGTACCGTCCCCAAGTACTGCTCCACCGCTGCCCGCCCACTGCTCCTATAACGCAGAGGTCATATTTTGTTGTGGTGCACTGTGTGCTCTGCTGTGCCGTGTCCAGAAAGACAAATAATCACTCACTCAAAAGAGAATTGGACGTCAGGCTTTCTGCTGGGAGATTTTAATATGGGAAAAACCTCCAGTGTAGTTCTACAGGAAAGTAAAACAATACTTTTATTTGATTTTAGACTCCTTTACCTCTCACTGTGCTGCCAGTATGGACAAATGCTGCCCTCTGTTGGTGTAGTCTTAATGGGAAGGTGGCATTTAGCTACAAACCACAGCTCACTTCTATGACACATATTTTCCTTTAAGAAACTACATGTAGCTGTAAAAAGGATCTTCATCAAAGCTGAATTTTCTTAAATGATGTACTTATTGTTGTGCTTGTTCCACAGTAAACTCTTAAAATTAATTACATTTTATATAATTATATTTATATTGAAAATGATGATGATTTTGATCAAATTCATTTTTGAGTTTTGTAAATGTAATATATATATATATATATAGTAAATATTTTCCATCTGTGAATAATAACTAATATTATTCGGAATATTAATGAAATGTATTAGAAGAAATTGTTTCTTGTTTCATAAGGAAGACGGAATGTTTCAGTGATTAATATATATATATAATATGCACATAATACATGTTCTCTATTAATTAAGCAAAATGATTAGAATCAGAAAATGTAATAAAATATAAAAGCCGTGCTTTTATTAAGGCGCGCGCCTACCCGGAAGTCTTTGCAGAGTCCGTTTCCGCTTTCTCTCTCTGCACCCGGCGACTCGTGGTTGCGCTAATAGCGGTTCGACTCGCTGATTTTAACCACGATAAACACGCACCCACGACTTCAACATGTCTTACCAAAACGAGGAGGAAGAGGTAAGATTCTCTTAGCTTTATATGACCGGGTTCTGTCGTCGTTCGTGGAGTATAATTGCGTTTGTGGCGGCCCATGCTACCTGGCTAACAGGACCGAGCTCTGAGCTAAACGTTATTAGCTTAGCGGAGCGGGCCGTTACAGACAACAGATGTGTGGTCAGATACGAGCGTTTAACATCAGCAAAGCTGTTTGTTGCTGATCGTAAAGCATCGGGGTGACTTGTTTCTTAACTAAAGCTTAGAAGGCGGATTTTCTGAGAGTGGGATTTTATGCTAAAGTGATATTCTGTCCAATAATAGCAATAACAGCTAATAGTGTCATTTATGTTTAGAGTATTGTCATTGCAGAGGATACAATGCCAAATTTGTAGCAGCCCTGAAATGGATTGAATTATGATAGACATCATTAAAAGGGGAAAAAGACGATTCACATGCCTATGTGTTGATATGAGAGACACAGTGTAATAGTGCAGCTGTGTTATTGTACATGAACATGTCTATAGTGCAATAGTAGCTACAGTGAGAGGAGACCTACACAGTTGCTGAATTCGGTAGCATGCACCCTTAAACTCCAGGACCCTCGACAGTCTGTAGACCAAACGGATCATTTTGGAATAAACAATCTCTTCGCTTCGGTGTTATTCTCCAATCAAGGTAAAAAACCAGACTTTTCGGTGCTCCTGCCCACATGAAACTTACAGCTGACTGAAATGGTTTTCAAACGTCACACACACAGTATTGTGAATTCGTATACAGTCTTTGACTGTGAATCATTCAGTGCTCAGAGACCTTCAATGCAAACTGAAGCTCTGTGCTCTTGATCTTTCTGCCTAATCTTCTCTCCAGGATCCTCGATTGGGAGAATGCTTTATTTATTCCAGTAGACTTTGTTTTTCTTAATTTCACTTTGAAATTGCTCTCTCTCTCTTTTAAATAAAACCTTTAAGCCTGACCTCATCTTGAAGACACGTCGACACTCATGAGCATCACATTTTTATACCCGAGTATGTCACATGAAAATAGGAGTAAACAAGGTGCAGAAGGAATGTAAACCTGGACATTGTAGTATTTGTAGTGTAGTTCCAACTACAGCTGTGGTTGGATGGATAGGGAGTTGCCCGTGTCCTGAAGGTTGCAGGTTTAAATCCCAGACTGGTACAAGAACAACTGAGGTTCCAGTGAGTAAGGTACCAACCCCAAGCACTGCTCCCTGTTATCTACATTATCTACACAGATGGGTGAAATGCAGAGATCACATTTTGTTGGGGGCTGTGGTGTGTTCATAATGACAAATACTCACTTTATCATGAAAGGACGGTATATAGAACATAGAGGAGTATATAATATATAGAGTAGAATATAGAACAATACAATAATGTAGCTGAAGCACCAGAGTAAACCTAACATGACATTAGTAGTGAATATATGAATAATTGAATAATGCTTTATTCATATGCATAAGCAACTATGTTAAAGTGACTTTTATTAATGACTGACTATGTTGCATTGCTGTGAGGTGTTCGTAATCTTGTGCTGTCTTTTTTCTTTTTGTAGTATGATCCCTATACCTACCCCAATGACTACGATCTTCACACTGGTGAGTGTCGTTGCAGTCATCAGAAGAGCTGGATGTTTGAATTCAAATGCTTTGTCAGCAGAAGAAACATAATAAACTTTTCATATGTTGATCATTGTCTTTTTAATTATTACTGCCCGTTTCTTTACGTTTTTTTTCGCATGTTTACTGCCAGTAGCGGCTAATTATGACCCCTGTTTAACACCCAAACAAGACCTGAAAACGTTGTGTCCCCCCATAGGTGACCCTAAAGCAGATCTGGCTTACGAGCGGCAGTACGAGCACCAGCAGACCTATCACGTCATCCCTGAAGTAATAAAAAACTTCCTGCAATATTTCCATAAGACCATCTCTGACCTGATTGACCAGAAGGTCTATGAGCTGCAGGCGAACCGCGTCTCCAGTGAGAGCATCGAGCAGAAGATTTACGAAATCCAGGATGTGTACGAGAACAGGTATGATTTTTATGTGACCGAGGTGACTAAAAAGCCCATTTGCTTTGAATGCATATTGTAATTGCAATTCTTATCCCCTGTTTATCCCAGGTAGCATGGAGGTGTAGCTTTTGACTGCAGAACTGATAGTGAAGTTACTCCTTAAATTATTCTATTATTTAAATGTTCTCTTCCTCTTTTTTTTTTTCTACCCTAAAAACCCTCAGCTGGAACAAGTTAACTGATCGTTTCTTTAAGACCTCACCATGGCCAGAGGCAGAAGGCATTGCCTCATTGGTTGGAAATGGTGAGTTACTTGTTTACCACTCTTTATTTGAGGCTAGACATGTATCGCAGTCATATAGTAACAAATAATCGATTTCCTGAGCAACATCACTTTAGATGTCGGTGTAGCTATAGGAGATGAACAGAGTAAATATTGATCATGAATGTGTTGGCTGGTGTTTAGTATGTTATGTTGTAGTAGACTGTAGACAACCAGATGTTAGGCAAGATTAATTTTTTTCTACGTTTGAGCCATTTTAGAATTTCAGACCAAGATAATGAGCGAAGATGTCTTTCTTTTCTCCCATTTTTTGTACTTTGTACAGATGCCGTTTTCTTGATTCTGTACAAGGAACTGTACTACCGGCACATTTACGCTAAAGTCAGTGTAAGTACCTGAGGAATCACTTGGATGTTCTACTGCAGCGGTCACTAACAGGCGAACTGCGGTCCGGACCTAGAAGCTGTCCTATATGGACCCGGAACTAGCAGCCAAAACAGAACGTTATAATTAACACCTGACAGGGCGCGTCTATTTTAACCGGTGCAGCTTTTATAGTCTTTTCGGTAGCGGTTTAGCAGCTGAGGAAACCCACAGACCAATTGCACGCAAGTTAAGCCATCATACGTAATACCTTTCAGCCAATCAAGTACGTTTGTTCCAGGCAGTAAATATAGTGGCTCAATGGGGCAGACAGATGAGAGAGTTAGAGGCAAAGAGGTGAAAAGACAGTAGAAAGAAATAGAAAAATATCGTTATATAAGCAAGAGACTGGAGAGATACAGACGACTGAGCATGAGAAAGGGAGAGATACAGACGACTGAGCGAGAGAAAGACTGAGCCATAGTAAGTTGGGGAGAAGACCGAGAAAGAGAGAAAAATAAGAAACAAATGGCACTGTCCAAAAAAAAAAAAGTCGACAGCGAAAATAGAGCATTTACTCCGGAATGGGCAGACTAATTTCTGTTCATACTTCCCACTGGGAGCACTAAACCAGCGTGTCTCATATGTTCAGAAACTGTGGCACTGATTTTATATATATATATATATAAATAAAATCACGCTAAATAGTTATAGATTATGATCTTCTGGACCTTTGCTTCAGGAAATTGTCTATAACTGGACCGCTTTAAATTTTATTTGAATACCCCTGTTCTACAGTCTTGATGTTTTCGCCCCTTCAAAGTGAAATAAATGAATAAATTAAATATTTATGTGTCTGGGGAATTTTATTTTGATTTTTAGGGAGGTCCAACACTTGATCAGCGGTTTGAATCTTACTACAATTACTGCAATCTCTTCAACTACATTCTCAGTAAGTCAGTCTCCAGTGTTTGATCATGTTTGTACTTTCATTTGCCCTGATTTGCAAGTGTAAATACATGATCACAGTTTTGTAAAGGAATACTTTTTGTATACTTTGGACTGGTCTCCAAGGCAGATGATAATTGCTGAATCATTTTCATTAGATGCTGATGGCCCTGCCCCTTTGGAGCTTCCCAACCAATGGCTGTGGGATATTATCGATGAGTTCATCTACCAGGTAACTTCAAAAAATGTCCCAAGGAGTCTGTGTAGGTTTGTAAAAATGGCAGTGGATTAAATTGACACAACCTGGTAAATATTTGCCAGAATGTTGTCATTTTATAGTGGAAACTCGTTTGACCCTAGACAGGAAAAACGATTGTCGTTCTTTATTTCTGCTTTGCTTTCTCTAGTTCCAGTCTTTCAGTCAGTACCGCTGTAAAACGGCCAAGAAGTCTGAGGAGGAGATTGAGTTCTTGAGGAACAACCCAAAGATCTGGAATGTGCACAGTGTCCTGAATGTGCTGCATTCTTTGGTAGACAAGAGCAACATTAACCGCCAGCTGGAGGTCTACACCAGTGGAGGTAAGGCAGGGAGAGGGGGAAAAAAAGAGGGCTGTTAGTCAAGTATTACATCATTGGAAGTTTTTTTTTGTTATTATAGTTTGGCACCTGATGAACTTTTGAGTCAACTGGAGTTCACATGACAAACATTGGGAAGTGTAATAGAATAAATAGTACTAAAATCCAGACCGAGGTTAAAGAAGCTACACATTACAATTGAATAACCTGGTGATCCATGTAGATGACATGGGAATCCTAAAGCAGCATTGCTCCAAACTCTCAGTATTTAAACGTGTATGTGACTTTGTCATTGTGAACACACTCAAGCAGCACAACGAAATGTGACCTCTGCATTTAACCCATCACACGTGCACACGTGGAGCAGCGCCCTAACCACTAGGCCACCACTGCCCAACCTTAACTGCACAGGCCTGAAAAGTTCTAAAGATGGCAGAAATTCCAGGCCTAGTCTCAGTTGCTAAGTTATGATTAAACAACAGGTGGATTTTAGCAAAAGGTCAGCTGTGTTATGAATGTTTTTTCCAGCTTTAGAAACTTTAAGTTTTAAGTAAATCAAACAAGTCTACATTTGTATAGTCTACAAATATCACCGTTGTACTTATTACACATTGTAATTATGCAGCAATGACATCACAATACTGTCATTGCCTTAAGAGGGGATGTATGTGCATAATGGATATATAAAACAACCTAATCTGATCAACTTAACCACCAGTTTATTAAATGGCTTTTTTGACCAAGATGCCTTACCATGTGTTGCAGGAGATCCAGAAAGCGTGGCTGGAGAATATGGCCGTCACTCCCTTTATAAGATGCTGGGCTACTTCAGCCTGGTCGGTTTGCTGAGACTGCATTCTCTGCTGGGGGACTACTACCAGGCTATCAAAGTGCTGGAGAACATTGAACTCAACAAAAAGGTAAAATGGAATTTGTAATGGTGGCAGAGATGTTACCTGTATTTTTGTTTGCTTTGTTATCCTGTGTTTTTCTCAACAAAACATGCCTTCTCTCTCTAAAACCCAGAGCATGTACTCCCGTGTGCCGGAGTGCCAGATCACAACCTATTACTATGTGGGTTTTGCGTACCTGATGATGCGGCGTTACCAAGACGCCATTCGCGTTTTTGCCAACATCCTGCTCTACATTCAGAGGACAAGGAACATGTTCCAGAGGTCCACCTACAAATATGAGATGGTCAGTGCACTTCTGTTACCAACACTTAAGATGTAACGGGGATTATTTTCAACGTCTTGAGGAATTTCCGCATGTGTTTTTCAGATTAATAAGCAAAATGAGCAGATGCACGGACTGCTGGCCATTGCCCTGACCATGTATCCCATGCGCATAGACGAGAGCATCCACACACAGCTCCGAGAGAAATACGGAGACAAGATGCTGCGTATGCAGAAAGGGTGAGAGACACTTGTGGTATACATTCCCTGACGGGAGAAATGTGAAGGGAAGAGTAATTTTACCTGGGTCTGGACATCATGTGAATCTTTTTCACTACGTTTTTAAAACCTTGTATTGCTCCACCTGCTGTGCTGTAACGGTGCGTTTCTTGTTCACCTATTTCTGACAGAGATCTGCAGGTGTTTGAGGAACTGTTCAGCTTTGCTTGTCCCAAATTTCTTTCCCCTGTTGTACCCAACTATGACAACGTCCACCCGAACTACCATAAAGAACCATTCCAGCAGCAGCTCAAAGTGTTCGCAGAGGAGGTCCAGCAGCAGGCACAGCTCTCCACCATCCGCAGGTGTGTTTTGCACTTGTTTGAGCATTGTGTCTGTCTGTCTGTCTGTCTGTGTGTCTGTCTGTCTGTTTTATCAGCACGAACAAAAACAGACTTGAGATCTTCTTTCTGTGATTTCTGGATTTTTCTCTTCTGCAGTTTTCTGAAGCTCTACACCACTATGCCCGTGGCTAAGCTAGCAGGCTTTTTGGACATGTCTGAGCAGGAGTTCCGGATTCAGCTGCTGGTTTTCAAGCACAAAATGAAGAACCTGGTTTGGACCAGTGGCATCTCTGCTTTGGATGGAGAGTTCCAGTCTGCCTCTGAGGTCGACTTCTACATTGACAAGGTATGTGTAGCATTATGGTTGGTTAAATTTAACACTACAGTGCTGGAATCGTTAAACTTTCTTTTCTTTTTTAAATAGAATTTTTGTGCATTAACTATATATAACATTTTTCTTAGGGCTTCATAGCTTCCTAATAATTCATTGAAGAGTGTGAAGTTGTACAAAACAAGGATATTAAAACCCCTTTAGACCTTTATCTGCAACAATTTCTCTTATTTTATTCTTTTATTTATATCAGAAAGATTTATTACAAATCAACAAATTTCAAATGTTAAAACAACACTGAATGTAGCAGCTGTTTTTGATCAACGTTTTAGCCAGTGGTGCATGTAGTACTAAGCGCTCACTCTTGTCTTTCTTCAGGATATGATCCACATTGCCGACACCAAGGTAGCCCGTCGTTACGGAGACTTCTTTATCAGACAGATCCACAAGTTTGAAGAGGTGAGCTTTCTTTTTGTGCCTTTGCAGTGTGTTCCCGCTGTGTAGTATTTTGTATTGCCTGAATATATTGCTGGAACCATTCTGGGAAGACTGCACAACCTTAGCAGGGTAATAGAACTCAAGACCACAGTTAAACTCCCCTAATCAGTCTTTGTCATTCCAGCTGAACCGCACCCTGAAGAAGATGAGCACGTCAACCTCCTCCGGCTCCAGCACCAACACATCACGGGCCACATAAAGCCCATCACCTCATTAACAGCGCATCGAACGCTCCACCAGCCATCTGGACTTGGTTTCCTGAAACATCACAGAAAAGTAGTGATCATCATTATGGGGGCAAGTGGCGCTTTGAACACTCCACCATTGAATGACGATCATTATGCTGCAGAGCTTTGGGGGGAAACAGACCAGACGGTGTAGTGGTCCAACTCTGACATTGACTAACTCCTCAAGAGCAAACTCTTTTCTCACAGCAGAAGCAGACGTGGTCTCTGTCTGGCTCGTATTCAACCAAAGGCCAGTCTGAGCAGATTTGTGTACGATTTGATTCTCGCTGACTTCTCTAGTAATAAACCAAACCGGGCCAATTGAATTCATTCTGAAGGTTTTGTATGTACATTAAAAAAGGAGAATTAAAGCTGGTGTGGCTAATGTGTGGCTGATGGGTTTTTTTCATCCTCTCATTTTAAAAAGTAAACTTCTTTTTAAGTACAAATAAGGATTTCTATATTATTAGTACTATACTTTTTATATATTGTTTTGACATCTGTAAACCTGAATTTCTTTTAAGATATGTTTGTTTCAGCTTTATGAAAATCTGGATCAGGTTTCTGGATTGCATTGAATGCATTTAGGCAAGCTGGGGTCATGGAAGACTGGTGATTTTTCCCGTTCTCCTGAATTCACCTACTAAACCTGTAACCTTGCTGCCAAATGGAATTGGGTGTAGGAAAATCCCCAAACTGTGCTGAGGACTGGAGTTCGCCATCCAGAGTTTAGCAAGCCAGGAAGATTGAGATGAATAGTTTGATGAAGAGTGTGCTATTGCAGTACAGTGGTGATTGTTGGCAGATTGTTACTGAAGACTTGAGAGGAAAAAGTGGGCGAATCAGAATCAACTCCTTTGTTCAAACACTAGAGGTCGCTACACATCAATTTTTCATTGGGACCAAATAGCTGCATGAGTCCAAATATGCATTATAATTAAAAGGATCATTTATGTTAAATATGACCTCTTTTGATATATTTTCAGCAGGGACTTGATTTAACTTCTTTTTCATGCTCACTGGAGTTAAAATCTAGACCTTTGTGGGGCTGGTAGATGCTTGGGTCATTTTTATTAATCAGTAGTGAAAGTGACTGTCATTGTGAACACACTCAAGCACCACAACGAAATGCAACCTCTGCATTTAACCCATCACA
>JBBPDA010000145.1:25082615-25093547 GCA_037974385.1 Arnoldichthys spilopterus
CCCGGGCCGGGACTCGAACCTGAGACCTTCAGGTCTCAAAGGCAGTGTCCTAACCACTAGGCCACCACTGCCCTAAATAAACAGATCATGCACTAATAGAATGTGCACTGCACTGGGGAACATCTGTACTAAAATCTGCTGCTTGGTCCGATTCCTGTTTTTTCTCAGTGGAAGCGATGGTGCCATGGGCTCGTCGATATTTCAGATCGTTTTGAAATTTGATCCTTAAAAAAATATCTAAATTAGCGGTCTGCTTAGCTAAGCCTTTGTTTAAACATAATTTGCTTTTGAGGCTGAGAAAGTGAAGAGTGTACCTATGCAGGGCAGGAACGACTACTTATTTTGGCCTCTATGTCTGGTTATCATTCATATACAACCAGATGAGAGGGAACGGATGCGCTGTAGTAGTAGGTAAGTGTTTAAACTTATGTAGCTATCATAATATATTTCTGTTTACCTGCAAAAGATTATTCAAATCTGTTATTACCTAAAAAAAATATTTTTTTTACATCCAAAAAAAATAGTGGTCACCTGTCAAAAAGAAAGTTTGTATTCAGCCATCCTTACTGTCCAGACAAATGTGGGTGTGGCTGTTTACACCACTGCTGCTCAGGGCATCTGATTGGTTACCAAATATGGTGTAACAATTAAAAATTAAATAAATAATAATAATATATATATACACACACTAATTTTGCAGAAAAAAAGGACTAGTATATTAAGTAAATTTAACAAAGTACCTTAATAATAATTGAGTCCATGGCAGTGACTATGCAGTATTGTCACTGATTATATTTTATTTAAGGATCCACTATGCTGTAAACTGTAGCCTCTAAATTACACAATAAAAGTCAAATGATCTTTGAAATGACACCTTGTTTCTTCTCCCTCTCAGAATAAAAATCAGAAACATAATCCTCTCAGAGGCTGAACTTCAGGCCATTAGAGGTCTCCTACTTTCTTGAAGACGTGTCCCGCAGGTCACACAATCTGACGGCTCACCAAATGTGGCGTAACACCGGCACGTCCCATAGTGGTGTCTACAGAAATATGGGCGGTGCTTCTGGCTGCATCTTCTCACAGCTCTGCCTCTGCCTAAACTAGCAGCGACTACCATATATTCCTTTAATATGGGTGGAGCGGTGAAGCGCTCCTCACCAATGGTCTTCTTGTATAAAGGTCCTGGCTGAGTGTGGGCGGGGCTTACACCTTCCCAGCTCACTCTTAATGTAAATCAGTGTCATTCACGAGTTCGCGTTACTCCGGAGGGTGCTGCGAGCCACAGGCGCTGGATTTGTCCTTACATTTTTTTTTACTGGATAATGTCTTTACCTGGTGTGCCAAAATGCTGAGCAGAAAAGTAGCCGGGACGGAGCTGCTGAGCGCGGCTGCGGGTGTGGACCGCGGGCGGGTAGGGGAGAGGCTGCAGGCGACGCTGGCCGGGCTGCAGGAGCTGCACGTTCTCCGAGAGAAACAGAGCGATATGGTCCGCTGGGCGCTTCGGCTGGACAAGGAGAAGCCAGTCACCTTTACTCACGCAAACAGCAGAGACTCGGGCATTAACGGCGAGGAGCAACGACTGGAGGCGACACTTACTGCCCTTAAACAGCAACTGGTGAGGGAAACACTTTTCTGATGTTTGATGAACATTCAAGTGTAACGATGTGTCGACGCATCGAGCTAAATATCGCTCGATCCGGTGTTTCGATATGACCATTCAAAACCTGTGCGCATCTACTCCATCATTAATTTTACATTATAGTTTGTTTGCATGTGTGAGATGATGGAAATGTAGCAGATTGTGTGGAATTTCATACTGACCGCCAGTATCGAACCGAGTCACATTGATTCGAATCAATTAGCATCGCTGCAAATTTTAAGGCATCGAAAATGTGTCGGATCATTGGCAAAAATTAACAAATGGTGTAAACTTAAATCTTGATGAAATGTGATAATTACAGCCCTAATACATACTGCTATTACTTATGATTACACCGCTGTAATACTAAAATATTCACATTATAATTTATTTGCATGTTTGAGTTGATGGCAATGTAAGGATTTGAGAAGTTTTAACATCATATATAAGAAGGTTACAGTAAAATTTTTGGTTACAACTTTAACATTACAACATTACAATAAATAAAATAAACTATAATTCTGTCTAGTCTATATTATATATATACTAAATTATACCAATATCATATGACTATTACCACACAGTGCAAGTGTGAGCATGGAGCGTGTTCAGCCTCTATAAGCATTGTTGTGCACGAGTGAGTTGAATAAATATCAGTGGCTATTTGCAGATTGTGTGAAATTTCATCATATTTTTTCACTGACAGCAATCCCTGAATCAACCGAATCACAATGCTGCAGATTGCAGTGTTGAAAATCTATTGGAGCGTTAATTTTTAAAGCAATGAAGTAACTTAATCAAAAGTAATTTTTTTGGGTGGGTTTCTACTTTTTTGAGTATGTGAGCAAAGGAGTTTCCCCTTTCCCCCGCATCATAGCTCCTAATTCCACTTAAATGGCATTCTGACAGAGCCTGACCCTCTTCCCATGGTCCTCACACCTGAGCTTTTTATCTTAGACCAAAGGAATCCCTCTGAATGCCACCTGACGAACCTCACGTGCCATGCTGGGTGCAGGAGGATGCTTTAGTTCTGTAGAGAATTCAGTTGGAGGTTCTGGATCTGATGGTTGTGGTAGTAAGAGTCTCGTAAATCAACATTCACTGCAGGGGTAAGGGTTGGGAGGATGGGGGATGGGCCAGGTGGGGGTGTTTCCGTCTCTGATGATTAACCCAGTTTAATGAGAATGGCCATAGAAGGCTTACCCGGCTGGCCACACGGGTTTGACCTCACAATGCCCCTCCGTGCACGTTTGAACTTTTGTGCACTCTGGGCATGGATCCTGGCTCTTTGCTTGAATTGTGGGAGCAAGGCGAGGGCAGGGAAAAAGCATGTGGAGGGAATCTGCATGTGTTAAGGGAATCTGCATTGCATGAGCGTCTACAACAACCAAGAAGGGCTTGTTCATGACTGAGACAGAAGGTTTACAAGTGGTTTGCAAGACAAGTCCACGAAGGGCAGAATTGAAATCAGAGTGGATGTTCCTGGCCAACACCAGAAGGTTAAAAGGAAATGTTTTTGTTACTGATGCATTTTCTACCCTTAAATACATCTATTCACAAAATAATGATAAACGCATCAGTTTAAAGGGCTTAACAAACAGTACTTGGTGGAAATGTATGTAAATGAAGAAAATTAAGAAACCTATTTGCTACATCCAGAGTCCAGGCTAATTTAACCAACATTTTGTCCTAAAAACAAGGCTTTCATGTAAAGGTTACAGCTAGATCACCCTGGTTCAATATTTGGCTTGGTCTTGTATTGTTTTGTATTGTCTTGTGTTTGAATACACAATGCCCTGTGTTTCTCTGCGGGGGAGATGAGTGAACCTGCAGGACTGCACCCCCAGGCCATCCCTTGTCCTTGCTCGGTTAATGGTCAACTACACTCCCTCTTTCTTCTTTCCTTCTTTCCTTCCCCCTGAAAGTCGTATAACCACAGGAGACCTGTGTCATTCATTAAAGATCTGCAAGGATCTGATTCTATTGTTTTCCTCATTTCACAAATAGCACTGTTAGGACTATAAAAGCAATGCTTAGTGATATCAGCTGCTAAACTATTGGTCATCAGTTCAGTGCAGTTGTTCTAACACCTTTTAGTTACTAGAGCTTCATTTTCTTGACTAATATATTTGCATAATATATAACAAATTTATTAATTGTCTGTTAAATTATAAAAATTGATGAAATTTTGCATTAGTCTTAATGGTGGATCAACAATAGGTGCATTTAAAAACCAGTAACAATTGTGACATCCAAATTGTATTGCAGCGACACCTGGAATCTAGGCAGTGTGTTGACCACATGTGTTTGTTGTCTATAGACACGTCTGCGCAGACAGGATGTCGGACTGAAGTCACACCTGCAGCAGCTGGATCAGCAGATCAGCGAGCTGAAACTAGATGTGTGTAAAGCTTCTGCTGAACACCTGGAAAGTGACAGCAGACCCAGCTCAGGTCAGCAGAAGCATGCACAAACATTACACTCATTAAGATCAAGATGTTCAATGCATAATGTGTTGGTACCTAATAAAGAGCATTACTTCCCTCCATTAGGATTCTATGAGCTCAGTGATGGTGGATTGGGCTCTCTGTCCAACTCCTGCACATCTGTCTACAGTGAGTGTCTATCATCCTCATCTCAAGCCAGCTTGCTCCCACTCACCTCAGGCCGCTCTGTCCCCCATGGTCATAGCACTCTCGGGCAAGCTGACGTTGCTCGTCGGCGGTCTGCAGATGAGTCCACAGCTCAGTCAGATGGGCCTCGAGGGCTAGGAGTGCGCCTGGGAAGCTGCGGAATACGTACGACTTCTGCCAGCTCTGAAAGGGCCAGACAGAGACCTGTCTCAACAGGTGAGTGTGTGTGCGTATAGGTTCTTTTTGAACCTATTGGAACCTTAAAACTGACAAAAGGGTGATGCTGTTTCTAAATTCAGTCATCTGTGAAGATACCTGGTCTACATTTTTGCATTATGCAAGCTGCCAACACACCTGAACCAAGCAACCAAAACTGAATAGCTGGTGCATGTGTGTTGGAAGCTGACTGATTGTACGGAAGACCCCAAGGACTGGATTGAGTTGTACAATTATGAAAGCTGAAAAAATGTCCACAATTTGTTTGAGGTTTGTTAGTGCTAAATTTTGTTTCTTCTCCCATTTTTCAAGGTGATCTTGACAGAGTGATTGCCCCTGGTTTTGGAAGCTGTAAACCTGCTGATATGAGAAACTCCACCCTGTGTAGTAACCTCTGCAATCCCACGGTGGACCCCAAATATCAAAACAACCTTGTATGCCGCAATGGCATTGAAGTATACCGCTACCCCAGCCCCTTGCATGCAGTGGCCCTACAGAGTCCCATCTTTACTCTCATTGGAGATCAGGGAGAGCCTATGGCCTTGGATTCCCCAGACAATCAGACAGAAGTGGGACTTGTTGAGGACACTTTTCCTAAGCAGGAACTAGCTGGTCCCAAAGCGGTGGGTTATATTGTTAAATTAGTCCAGCAGAACTCCAGTAGGATGAACCTCCAAAGTGAGATTGGTGCAGAAAAAGTACACATTTTCTCTTGCGACACCCAGGGTTACGGACTAATTGGAACCAGAACTCAAGATGTGATCTCTGGACATGTGAGTGTTGCTGAGGTACAGCCTAAAACTGTGTCCTCAGAGAACTTGGTAAGAGCCGGAAAGAATTTGCCACCAAGGACCATTGGTCAAGGGCAAATTAACCTTACTAGTGGTAAATTAGCTGAGCCCAATCAGATGTGCCATGCTCAATACCCTGCAATTATAAACCCCCAAAAGGGCCCCATGACCAAAGTCAAAGAGAAAAGTGTTGACAAAAGGCAGATTATTCAGGCTGATCACAGAAATATAGATGACTTTATGGGTGTACCAGGGGTCTCAAAGCCTCCAGAGAGACCTAGCATGATCTCGAGTAACGATGAGAACAGAAGCAGCGATGGAGGCCATACTTGTCTAGCACAATCTGAATTTGTCCATGCCCAGTTTGTGCCTGCAGGGTCTCAGAGGGTGAAGGTGCATCAGGCAGATAAGAAGACCAAAGCTGTGAAGCTTCGGAAGAGAAATAATGAAAAACCTCCAGGCAAGAAACACCAGCAGAAGCAGACCTTTCGAGAGCAGGAGAAGGACAGAGGGTGTAGCACTAAACCACATGGAGATAGAGAGCCAAAGCAGCCCAGTGAAGAAAGAGAGAGGATAGATGGTCGCCTTCGGGAGGCCCGGGTTCGCTCTTGCTCAGAGTCCAGTCTTCTGGGACCTAGCAAACATGGTAATGCTCCTCAGTCCCAGCACCAGCAAAAATCCAGCAAGCCCCGAAAGGCCCAGTTCCTGGACCCTGGAAACCCCCTTCTCTGCCAACCAAGAAAGAAACAAAGCTCCCGAAAATGGCCATCTGCCTCAGAGATCCAGCTGCTGCCAGGTATCTCAACCCACTCCCAAAGGTCCAACGCTAACCCAAAGGTTCAAGGAGGACCTAACCATAGACTCCCTCAAAAGCCAGGCATGGCACGAAGCATTAGCTTGAGACCCCGTTCAGGTCACTGGGGTGGTGTTTCTCATCCTATTCAACCAAGCCTCTCTTCTTCCTACTTTAACAACATGAACTTCAGGTACCCACCTGCACCTCCTTGTACTCGCTACCCACCAAGGTGTGAGTCAGAGTTCTCGGAGTACTCGGCCGAGTGTGCCTCCCTGTTTCATTCCACCATCGCAGAGAGCAGCGAAGGAGAGCTGAGCGACTATACAGCCAACCGGTTTGGGGACAGCGAATCTAGCCAGGAGTCCCGGACTGCTTCCGACTCAGACAGCAGCTTGTCAATGGATGACGACGATGTTTTGGAGGAAGAGGATGATGAGGGAGATCTGGTGTGGGCCGAAGCAGCTGTAGGGCCAACAGCAGCTGGGGTTTCCCTGCAGCAGCCTCCTCGGCCAGAGCCGGTAGCATGCCGCATCAAAGCCTCCAGAGCGCTAAAGAAGAAAATCCGCCGCTTTCAGCCAGCTTCACTTAAAGTCATGACTCTGGTGTAGATGTCCAACACATTCTGGATCTACCACTTGTAGCACTGTCACAGGCTGTTTGAAAGAGAATTCCACCTTTCTAGGCGTATTTGGAATTTACACAGTGGTGGCAATTGGAACCAAATGTCTTAACATGAATTTGTCATGAATATGCTGATGCCCGAGACATCAATACAGACATTAAAATCGTTTAGAAATGGTTCCCTGGTTGTTTTGGATAGTAAAGACAATAAAAGAAAAATATTTTTGAGCTGTAGACGTTGAATTACTGGTACCTGTCACCACAACTGCAAAGAAATCTGAATTACTCTGACTGACGATCAATAATCAGGGGAATTTACCCGTAAGCAGTTCCCAACTTGGGTCCTGGGATACCCCTGCTCTACAGATTTTAGTAAGGTTAATGCTCTGACACATCCACTGGTTCAATAGTTATTTAATTGAAGGTGTTGAAGCAGGGACAACGCCAAATTGTGCCTAATCACTATGATTAGGAGTCACTTAAAGCAGTTCAAATACTGTACAAGCACAGAAGTATTTGGAAACATGAACTCTGATCTATTGTACATCTTAAATTGACCTTTACCTTTGTTTAACCAGTGTGAAGTTCTTATTTTACTTTTGAAATGCTGTTTACACCCCAAGTGGTGTTAAACCAACAAGACTGATATGGACTGTGCATGAGGGAGATCCATTGTGGCCCAAGGCAGCTGTTGGCTCAACAGCGGCTGGGCTTTTCCTGCACCTCCCTGTCTGACCAGGTATGGGTGGAACTGGGTGGAACCTTAAACTTTAACTTTAAAAAAAAAGCGGAAGAAGTTAAAATATATAAATGCAGAATGTACATTGTAAATATTTGTCTTGCCAAATATCAGAGATAATCTAGCAAAAAAAAAGCCTCTTCTGTTTGAAAAGCCAGCGATGCTTTCTTGTAATCTGTTACTTCTTTTGTGTAATTGTGTTTTGCACATTGATTTCTAGCTATGCAGCTTATTCTCTTTGCAAAATAAACGCTATTTAATGTTTTGAACGTGTTTGCGTCTGTGGACTCGAAGCCACTTTGCCCTTCCGGAAAGCAATAAATTTTAATTGCAGGTGTTGGAAGTGTTTATCGCAGTTTTTACAGCTGTACACAGCACCCGAGGGGTGAAACTGTGCAAGGGTTTATCTAGCAGACAATTAACCCACATAAGATGAGCAGTTGATGAGCTTTTTAAGCCCATTTGCACTGAATGACCTCATGTGCAGGTGCTTTGTGTATGCGTGAAGAGCTATAAAGCACCCGACACCCAGGTGGACTGCATTGTGAGGGTCCACTTTAGCCTAATGTAGCTCATTCCTGCATACATGTGAAATAAATTTACAGACAGACCGGCACCAGGAACCATGGAGAAGGAGAAGCTTAAATAGCCCACCACAGAGATGAATTACAGAATTAAATGAGTGCACTCACAAATCTACTGGGGATTTTTCTATTAAAATTCCTGCGGCAGATGGAATGAACTTTAAGCACTGTGGGTTTTTTTTAAACAACAGACCTTTTTTTTATACACACAGGTGGAGACCACATGATCTCTAAGGTCCCTTCTTATCTCAGTCAGAGAGGGTTTTAAGGGGCTTAAGTCTATGACACACTGTCTCAAGATTTCATCAACTTTTACTCACAGGCTTCAGCTCTGCACACTTCCATCCACATGAATATAGGTATTGTGGTATAATCTGCTGTGCATTTAAAGATTATTGGAATGGCAAAGCAGCACAACCAGCCATAACATTAACACCACTGACTGTTAAAGTGAGTAACACTGAGCCCCTGTCAGCGGGGTGGGCAGCAAGTAAACGATCAGTTCTTGAAACTAGGAAGCAGGAAAATGGAGGAGAGTAAAGATCTGAGTCACTTTGACAAGGACCTTATTGTGTTGGTTAGACAACTAGCTCCAAAACGGCAGGTCTTGTGGAGTGTCCCAGGTATGCAGTAGTTGTGATTGGTTAAATTTAAAATTTTTACTATTTGACACACACTCAAGCACCACAACAAAATAGGACCTCTGCATTACACGGGCACATGTGGAGCAGTGGGCAACAATCAAAAATAAGTCACTTAGCACCTAGCAAAAATGATCCAAGAAAGGATAACTGAGGAATTATTGAATTGGTCAAGGGTACCCAAGGCTGGGGAGAGAAGGCTGGTGTTGTTAGTGTAATGGCTGATTAGTGTGCATGTTGGAATTTGTGTACCCTTGGTCATGCATTTCTTTAGGGATATTAAATATAGAATCTGTCCCATTGTTCAGAAAATACAATTTTATTCTTCTTGAAATCCTTGGAGGGCATAGAAACACGGTCCAAAAAAGACATTGCATTGCAAATTTGGCATAAAACTATACATGAGTTTTTGACCAAAATCACAAAAATACATAAGGCCTTACGTTCATGTGCATTTTTGGGCCATTTTAAAATTGACATATTTCTGTCAATAACACACTGAAATCAAATATTTTCTTTGGAAAAAACACTTTAATTCTTCTAGAAATCATTGAAAAGCATCAAAACACAGCCCAAAGAAGCCATTACAGTTCAAATAAGGCATAAAAGTTTACATGATTTTTTGACCAAAACTGCAAAAATACATAAGGCTATAGCTTTACATTCGTGTGCATTTTTGGGCCATATTAAAATTGACATTTTTGACAATAACACTTAAATCAGCAAGAAAATGTTTCTAGAAAAAGTTTTACTGTAGAATATTTCATATTTTTTTGGAAAAAACACTTTAATTCTTCTTGAAATCATTGAAAAGCATCAAAACACAGCCCAAAGAAGCCATTACAGTTCAAATAAGGCATAAAAGTATACATGATTTTTTCACCAAAATTACAAAAATACATAAGGCTATAGCTTTACATTCATGTGAATTATTGGGCCATCTTAAAATTGACATATTTCTGTCAATAACACATATCAGCAAGTAAATGTCTCTAGATAATGTTTTACTGTAGAATATTTAATATATTTCTTGAAAATAAAGTTTGAATATGGTGAAATACAATAGACCATGTATATTTTTTATCAAAAAGTACTTTTATTCTCCTTGAAATCATTGGAGACCATTAAACCACAGTCCAAAGAAGCCAATACAGTCCAAATGAGGCATAAAATCATACATAATTTTTTGACCAAAACTGCAAAAATGCATAAGGCTTATAGCCTTACATTTGTATACATTTTTAGGATGTCTTAAAATTGACATATTTATGACAATAACAACAAAAACAGCAAGAAAATGTCTCTGCATGATATTTTACTGTAGCATATTTCATATTTTTCTTAAAAATATACTTTGAATATGGTAAAAAAAACTAATAGTCTTGCTTAATTTTTCATACATTTTCTTTGGAAAAAACACTTTAAATCTTCTTGAAATCACTGGAGACCATTAAAACAAAGTCCAAAGATGCCATTACAGTCCAAATAAGACATAAAAGTATGCATGATTTTTTCACCAAAATTTCAAAAATGAGTAAGGCTATATATATTTGGGCCATCTTTAAATTGATATATTTATGACAATAACTCACTTAAATCAGCAAGAAAATGTCTCTAGATAATGTTTTACTGTAGAATATTTCATATTTTTCTTGAAAAATATACTTTGAATATGGTGAAAACTAATAGTCTTGCTTAATTTTTCATACATTTTCTTTGGAAAAAACACTCTAATTCTTCTTGAAATCATTGGAGACCATTAAAACACAGTCCAAAGAAGCCATTACATTCCAAATAAGGCATAAAAATGCACATAATTTTTTGACCAAAATTGCAAAATTACATAAGGCTATAGCCTTATGTTCATGTGCAGTTTTAGGATGTCTTACAATTGACATATTCATGACAATAACACACTTAAATCAGCAAGAAAATGTCTCTAGATAATGTTTTATTGTAGAATATTTCATATTTTTCTTGAAAATATACTTTGAATATGGTGAAAAATAAAATCTTGCTTATTTCTTCATGCATTTTTTTTAAGAAAAAGTACTTTTAATCTTCTTCAAATCATTGAAGAGCATCAATACACAGATCAAAGAAGCCATTACAGTCCAAGTAAGGCATAAAAATGCACATGATTTTTTGACCAAAATTGCAAAAATGAGTAAGGCTATAGCCTTACGTTCGTGTGTATTTTTGGGCCATCTTAAAATTGATATATTTATGACAATAACACACTTAAATCAGCAAGAAAATGTCTGTACATAAT
>JBBPDA010000145.1:25093647-25115108 GCA_037974385.1 Arnoldichthys spilopterus
ATCAATATACAATATGTATACAGGGTAGAAATGCCAAACATTTTGGCGAATAAAGGAACAAAGGATGCTAATATCCCTGCTGGTCTGCAAAGAATCATCAACTTTTTCAAAATACGGTCAATATCAGTCATATTGCTTTAGTTTTGCTGGCCAAGGCCAATTCACATCTCTTACATTAGTTCAACAGTCCAACTGTGAACATTTTAAAGAACATTCAAAACAATATATTTCTCAGGCGTTTAGAGGTCATTTACATGATTTGATGACCACTGATTTCAATGATAACTGATCTGTCCCCAAGGTCTACTTATGCAATTTCTAATGGACAATTTGTAGAATAACACCCAGTGGACTTCAAGCTCCTACCTGCTTTTAGTGCACTAAAGTGTCCAATCTTACTGTGTAAGACCGACATCAGCAATAGTCTTTAAGAATATAGTACAATAACTTACTTGTGTCCCTGACTGATAACCCTGTATGTCTGCATTAGCACACAAAACACTAACATAATTCAATCTGCCTTGGTTCCTCCTATGGTTTCTTCCTCCAGCTTAGGGAGTTTTTCCTTACCTCTGCCGTCTTTGGCTTGCTCATTAAGGGCTCGGACCTGGATTCTGTAAAGCTGCTTTGTGACATCTTCAGTTTGACATTTGACATTACTTGACGATTTTTATTTCCATTTTCATTGTTTTTCTCCTTTCAAAAGCCCTCAAGCTAAACACATCAACCCTGTTGCTCTAACATCATCTACAATTCCATATAAACTAATTGCACAGATTACGTTCAGTCACCAAGTGATCTAATGGCTTTTAACACAAGTGGAATAATGGTTGGAAATCTAAACTCTGTTACAGTAACCATGTTACAGGTGGTGGTGCCCTAGTGGTTAGGACATTGCCCTTGGGACCTGAAGTCCCAGCCCGGGCACCACTGAGGTACCCTTGAGCAAGGTACATCCCACTACACTGCTCCCCGGGTGCTGTTGATAGCTGCCCACTGCTCCACGTGTACACCAGTGATGGGTCAAATGCAGAGGTCACATTTTGTTGTGGTGCTTAAGTGTGTTCACAATGACAAATAGTCTCTGTCACTTATCTAGATGTTAGCTAGAGATTGGTCAATTGGACATTTTGCATCCCCCAAATCTCTGAGACTTCAAGCCCAATTGTCTAAAGCAGGGGTGGGCAACTCCAGTCTTGGAGGGACAGTTTCCAGCACAGATTGGTGATTCCTCACCTGAATCAACTCACCTGTTAATTGCCAGGCTTACTTAGTGTGTTTGATGAGGAAAACTACCGTGCTGGACAAGAGGTTGCAATCAGGCTTACAGTCTCAAAGTTGGGCGGACGCAAATTGTTCAGTTTATGCAGAATGACCCAGCTACAAGGCTAATGTGGCTAACAAGCAATGAATATACTCCATCAGATAGAACTAGTAACTAAAGGCCTAAATGACCACTCTTTTGCCTTAAAACATCTAGAACTGTTAAGCAATCTCTTTTAGACTTGGTGATATGGTTCCTAATGCCATATGACTTTCTGTTATTTGTAAAACTGGACAAAAGTAGGTTGAATCACTAAAACAGTAGCAGCAGTCATGTTGATGTCTGAATTTAGTGTGTATTTTATAGGCAGACAGTGCCATGTCTCCTAGACAGTCCCATCTGTGTACACTGCAGCCCATCCCTGTAAAACAAGCGGTGTTTGTGTGTGTATATAAGGATTTATGGACCATGAAGCTGTAAAGCAGCAAAGCAGCTTTAACCCGCTCTGCACCTTATTGCCTTTATGGCTCTGTCTGCTGCCAGACAGCCATGACTGCCGTACCTGTCTGACTCACTGTCTGCCTCAAAACAAGAAACTCTCTCTTTCTGCAGCTTTGGACAGAACATTGTTAAGCGTTAGACTGTATAGATTCCACATGTTTTGATTCGTCTCAGCATCCCTACCTCTATAGTTAATTAGCCAGACCTGCACAATGACAGTGTCTAAAAAATCACTAAACTGAACTGAATACTGAGTACTTACGCCATTATTGTTAACAGCTGGAACTGCCAAGCACTCCTGCCTCCGGAAGCATCTAAAACACTATAAGCCAATGCTTGTATACATTATCTTAGCAGAATTTCATGGAATGTATTTAAATTGAATTGTTTCCTGACATTCCAATTCAAGTCCAATTCCATTTCCTTTTAGCTGCATACAATTCCAATCCTAATTCCAGTTCCAGAAAGTGAATTAGAATTTATCATTCATTTTTAATTCATTTCATTACTGGTCCCAACCCTGGAAGCTAGCATTGCCTCTTTGGGAACTTCTTTGATATTGGTTTGCTGAAATTTGCAGACCACTCTTCCAAGTAAAATTCCTTCAGTTGATTTCAGAATGTTTAAGGATTTACTTGCAAATACTACGCTATACTATATATATATAATACTTTCAAATCAATACATACACAAAAGAGTTAAAGAGAACCTTCCTTTCAACTTTTTAAGCCGTTTTTGGTGGATTTGCTAGTGTGCTTAGGATCATTATCCTGTTGACAACATTTGCACAGATGTGTTGACATTATCTTCAAGGACTCTTTGATATGATACAGAATTCATAATTGAGTCAATGACTGTAAGCTGCCCATTCCCTGTAGACGCAAAGCAACTCCAAAATATAACATTTTCACCACCATGTGTCTCCGTTGGTATGGACTTTTTCTCCTGAAAAGCTGTCGTTGGTTTACTCCACATGTGTCTACTGCTACAGTGGCAACACAACTCTATCTATATTTTTTGCCTATATGCTATTTGATAAAATGTAATTGTGTTCTAATTTTCATTTTGGAAAGCACAGTTTTTCCTCCCATACTGAACTTGCTGGGGCAGCCAGTCCTAAACAAACTGGCAGTCACCTGAAATGTATGCAGCTTAAGGATTATTTTCCTTACAGTGAAATTATCAGAAAAAAAACTATAATTTTATGCACTTGGTGTGATAAATGTAAGTTTGTACTTACTTTTTCCATGTGACTGATCTGTTTTCTTGCCTAAGTTATGAAAATGACTGGAAAGTGTGAATTTTATGTGTAATTTGTTGGCGTATATACTGTATATGACCGTTATTTATTGACACTGCATCAAAGAGGGTGAAACTTCTAGATAAACAGACTTTCAATATGTTAAATTCAGGAAATAAAGGTATTTGTTTTGCTTTAAAATATGAATTTTAAGTATGCAAATACTAGCAGTCAAATGACAAAAATGATAAATACTTAAATATTCATAATTCATTTGCACATGACCTGAAAATTGTCTTCCTGGAATAAACATGTGTGCCCTTTGCCATCCTACACACCCTGTTTTTCCCACACATTTTTACCACTGATATGTAACTACCAGTCTGGACCAGTGGGTGGATCCTAACTGCAAAGCAGCGACACTGTAGAGCATTCGGGTCAGCACATGAGTGGCACATACATTGTGGGCAGAACTTTAGAACTGGAGCTACAAGGCCAGTTCTGCTAAAAAAAACCCTAGAACCCTAGAATCCACCAAATATTTTCCATAAAAATACATCTGCAAACTTTCAACCCACTCAAATTGCATCCAGCACGTCATTAGGGTGAAGTAGACCTGTGCATGTGGTTTAGGAATGCATATGACTTACTGTGAGATGTAAAAGTGACTACCCTGCTACAGACACCATTTTAGACAACACCAGGGCCGTTGTACACAAAGCAGTCTTAGGGAAGACTGGATCAGATTCCTTCATATTTAAAAAGCCCTCCCACTACTGAGGCAGTGAAGATGTTTTGTTCATCTTTTTAGTCTTAGTGTGTCCTAAACCTCATCAAAAGGTCTGCATCAGCTTAATGAAGAGCTGGTTGTGGACTGAGATTTGGGGGACTATTGACTTCTTGGGCCCTAATTTGCACCAACGAAAGCACAACACAGTGTTTTTGCTAGTTTTATACAGGGCCATTCCTCAATTTCATGCCATGCAACTATGTTGTTTAAACAACACATTTTGTGAGTGTTTTCTGCCTGTAGGAGTGGTGTTTTTTTAAACGAATCAAGCATTATCACCACGCTGCTATTTTAAATTAGTGAAATGACACTGAGTTTTTGGCCAATAACCTTGTCTAAAGTCACCGGTGTATTATAAAGCCATCTTTAAGTTGTGCGTTTTAGTAACGTGGGTACACGAAGCTCCTTACGGACACAGATATGTGCTCAATGTGCACTAATGGCTCTCAGAAGGCTTAGGTGGGACAGTGCTTCTCTCATACATGATTCTAACTTTGCATGCAAGCAGGTCCTTTACCTCACCGAAAACACAGTTTTGCATATGTGTCCTTCAGTCTCTGATATTAACCTGTTGAAATACTAAATTCCTTTAGTTGATTTCAAGATGTTTCAGGGTTTCTTTGCATATTCTTCCCTTTCAAATCCAATACATTTTAAAAGCCAATCTGGTTTGCCAGGTTAACAAAGCATTATAACACCAATCCACCATGTGCCCCTGCTTTTTATAGGTGAGGGGATGTGCCCTTCTGATGG
Source organism: Arnoldichthys spilopterus (assembly GCA_037974385.1). Classification (NCBI taxonomy): domain Eukaryota; kingdom Metazoa; phylum Chordata; class Actinopteri; order Characiformes; family Lepidarchidae; genus Arnoldichthys; species Arnoldichthys spilopterus. Next base: position 25,098,196 of record JBBPDA010000145.1, read on the forward strand.
GTTAGGACAAAGAGTTAGGACAATCTTTTTGTGCCTTGTGCTGGCGGAAAGTTTAATTTTTCTGCTGTCAAAATGGATTTGGACACGCCCATAAATGTTAAGTTGTGCCGTGTATGTTAAAGTTTGCATTAGATCTTCAAACGAAAGCCCCTAGTGTACATTAGCAACATTAGTGCTAAACATTAAAAGGAACATCTGGACTACAAACATGTCTGGCTACATTTGGGACAAGTGGAAATTTGTGGTAATGTCATTCCTTTACTTAAGTATCCCTTGACCCTTTAATGGCCACACCAAGAAAATAGCAATAAAAAGTAAACTTCTTTGCATTTTATATTAATTTTAGGTTGTTTGATTGTTTATTGTTTGATTCAACAACACCATAGGTTTTTTTAAATACAGGCTCTATAAAACAATCAAGATTTGTTATTAACTCTTGATGCATAAACTAAATGTGCATCAGTGCAACAGAACCACCTGCAACTAGCAGCCTTTGTCTAACTTTTGATGAGGAGGCTCCAATGAAAACGTTGACTAATTAAAGACACAGTGAATTCTAGTGGATGTTTTGACCATAACTGACCTAAACCAAGTGGTAGAGGTGGTACAGTGAGGATGAGTTCAGTTCAATGCATGTTTTAGTGAGATACAGGGACTTACTGGTCTCGACCAAATAATTGACCAGAACACTAAAGGGTTAAACTAACTTAAGCATCAAATATCAAAACAGACATAGGCTGTGTGTAATTCTGAAGGACATGAACTGAATGCCTATCAGGAGCAGATGCTGTGATGCAATGCTGCTCTCTACTGGAACATCTGTATTGTAACATCACACACCATGTCCAGAAGTGGCTAGACACACTAGAAGGCCGAAGCATTGGGCTGTGAGGTGCACTCCAGGGTCATGGAGCTCATTCCAATTATTTAGGATAAGATGGAGCCACATTTGTGATCCAGAACTAATCCAACATTACTCACCAATGCTCTTGTGGCTGAATGCAATCAAACCCTCAAAGCAACGTTTGAACACAGAGTAAAGCCTTTAGAGAAGAGTAGTTATGGCAACAAAGAGGGCACAAACCCCTTACTAATGCCCTTTTCAGAAAAAAAATATCAAATAAGCAGTTATTCACTAACATATGGATATTCCATAAATTGGGGCAGTGGTGTTAAGGAATTGCTCCTGTGAGTTGAAGGATGCCCAATGAAATCCCAGACCAGTACCACTGTAGTGTACCCATGAGCAAGGTACCGTCCCCAAGCACTGCTCCTCAGGCACTGGCCACATCAGCTGCCCACTGCTCCTACACAGATGGATTAAATGCAGAGCTCAGTTTTTTGTGCTGTGCTGTGTTCACAATGACAAATAATCACTATTATAAATGATTCAATTATTATTAACTAGAGCTCAAATCTATCGTTTTGTGTTTGCTTCATTATCTTATATACAGCCAGATCAGCCATAACCTTAACACCACCTGCCTAATACTGAGTAGGTCCCTCATGCTGCTGGAACAGCTCTGACTGTTGTGCACTGTGAGTTCTGACCCCTTTCTGTCAGAGTCAGCATCACTTTTTAAACCATAGCAGCTCTTCTGTGGGATCAGATGAGGCAGACTAGTCTTTACTCCCCAATGCATCCGTGAGCCTCATCAGTGTCACAAATTCACCAGTTTTCTGTGCTCTGATCACTTTTGGAAGGTACTAATGCATATATGCAAGACCTGCTGTTTTGAAGATGCACTGACTCAGTGGCTCTGCCTTCGCAACAAGGCCCTTGGCAAAGTGACTCAGATTCCTGTTTCCAACACAACAACTTCAAGAACTGACTGTTCATTTGCTGCCTAATGTATCCGACTGCCCTGACAAGTGTCAACGTAATTAAACCGCTAGATAGTCAATGTTATTCACTTTACATGTCAGTGGTGTTAATGTTATGGCTGATCATTGCACTGTATGGATTTATACACATTCCCAGTCTTACCTAACTGATCTGGTCCTGCTCTGTGCACAACAGTGCTTTCTGGTACGTATCCCTTTCTGTTTACAGCTCCAGCACATCCACATCCAATCCCACCCATTACAAACAATGGGTGGGATTTAAAATTGTTTAGGGTTTGTTTATTGCTCCTTTAGTTTTGCAGTTTTTTTGTGCTTATTTTCATCAAACTCTTGAGAAACAGACAGAATTGCTGTTTTTTTTATCATCCAGAAGTTTCTTACATCATTAAAATATTTCATTTGAAAGACAAAGATAGGGAGTGTATAGTATATAGTTAGTGTATAGTTTTGTTTGTCAGAACTCAGGTCTTGGCCTTTTGGAGTCTTGACCCACTGTGCATTTTTTTCAAGCAGTCAGGCTTTTGAAATCCTTTTTAAATGAAATGAATGAGAATTTGGCAAATTAAGGTTAAAGGTTTAACAGCACATCTGCATTGTTTATGTGTTTGTATGAGTGCGAGAGACAGAGAGAAAGAAAGAGAGAGAGAGAGAGAGAGAGATTAGCCATGTCATTTTTTTGACCTCCCACCCATCCAGATTTACAGTATAGGCCTAAAGGCCGCACAAACATTGACGAGGAGTAACAAACGTTGAATTGGTGGTTTATTTGGTCCTATTGAGCACTCTGTGGAAAAAAAAAGAAATGGCACAACCACGTACAATCATACCTACACTCTGGCCACTTTATCAGAAACACCTGCTTCACTGGGTATTTGCCATTGTGAACACACGCAAACACCACAATGAAATTTGACCTCTGTTTTTAACCAATCACACGTGCACATGTGAAGCAGCGGGCAGCTATCAACAATGCCCAGGTAGCAGTTTAGTGGAATTGTACCTTGCTCAAGGGTACCTCAGTTGTGCCGGGCCAGACCTTCAGTTCACAGGGGCAAGGTCCTTACCACTAGGCCACCACTGCTCCCCAGCCAGATGATAATATCTGTGGTGGCCTTTCCACCAGACAGGAAACTTCAGGACCTTCTAGGCTTTCAGAGAAAGTCTAATTGTTTATGGGTACTTAAAAGAATCACATTGATGTCATTTTTTAGTTTTTTTATTTAGTACCACAAGTCTGAAGTGCTATTTTACCTGATTGGCTAACATACCCAATCAAACAATCATATTTGAATTCCCAATGGGTGAGACTCATTTCTTGAGGAAAAAACATGCTACTCTTGGTCTTCTAGAAGTCCTAGATAGGCCACTGACTGAATACGAGTGGCAGCCTAACCAGTGGGCTTCCGTCATAAGGCTAACAGAGGCAGCTTTATGCCAGGACCTTTTATTGAAAGAGTCACTGTAGAAATGTATAAAATTAAAAATAGGTTGTTATTATTATGTTTGTTGCAAGATTCAGATACAACAAGGGATTTTACTCATTTCAGATGTATGTGCTTAATCTACAATGGCCATAAACATTGGGGCACTAGCAGAAATGACCAGCGTTGTGGACGCATTCTTCGTTTTTGTGAAAGAAAAATTATGAACACACCCCATCACACAAAGTGCACCACAACTAAATGTGACCTTTGCATTTAACCCATCCACACATGGAGCAGCAGGCATCCATCAACAGCACCTGGGGGAGCAGTGTAGCAGGACAGTACCTTGCTCAAACCTTGCTCAGTAATGCCTGGACTGGGACTTGAACCTGTGACCCTCCAATGACATGGGCAAGTCTCTAACCTCTAGGCCATCACTGCCCATTAATGTTTGACCAGTTTAATATGTATTGCCCAAACTGAAGGCCTATGTCTACCAGTCACTAAAAAAGCTGAAACTGTGCAGCAACAGATGGGCTACGGTCAGTTACTGTAAACCTACAATTTGCACCTGTATGGTAGGTATTTTTGATATAATGGCATACAGTTTCTTCACTCCTAAGAAAGTGGTGTGTATTTGTGATGTCCATGCCTTCGGTGTTGCTTAGGATCGCACAGTTTATTGAGTATTCAATTGATCACTCCTACATAACAATAAATGGCAGTGTGGGTTCAGTACAGCTTCTTTAGACATTGTATTTCTGTTATGATAAGTATACTGTTCTACAGCAGTCTGCAGTGAGAGTCAACAAGACGAGGGAAGTCACCGGAGCTAAAGCTGATTTTTTAAAAGAAGCGATAACGGTTTCTTTTGGACTGAGAGGAAGCAGAACCAGGAACTTGAATAAAAAAGGTACACGCTTATTGAACAGGAGACTTCTTGTGGTGGTCAGAAAAACAGGCATAGAGACATACATACCAGCATACAAGCATACATACTGTAACACTACAACACCTACATTCAGCTCTTTGTTACAGCTCACATTTAGGAGCAAGACCAGCTGTTGGGGAGCATGGACTCCAATCAACAAGGTGACAGGAAACATATTGTCCGCCTGAGTAGAATTACACGCTGGACGTGGGGAGCAGGGTAATGACAAAAAAGTGAGTCGGAAAGAAAAGAACCAGAACCAAAAGGGAGGAAAAACAAGCACAAGAGACAAACATACGCTACAGGCCGCAAGTACGGAAGCATTGATTTTGATGGAAACAAGATTTGGAAATACTTTACAATTAGGTCAAGCTGCAACAGCCATGGCATGTTTTTGACATGCCATTTAAACCTTTTGTTCCTGAATATTTGGATTGGTTTGCAGTGCTCTTCTAGTGTACCCTATGGGAAAAGCCTTCACACTCTTTGCTGATAATCCATTACACTGAGCGTGAAACTCTTGAAGCCACAACGAGCCTCTGGGTGAGCGAATCAGGTTTGCTGGATTTGAGCTGAAGGAAAACTCTGCAGGAGCTAAACTAATGAAGTCGTTAGTTGGCCAGACTAGAGGCTGCTGCTAAATTTGAACCCGAATCTGCTTGTAGATGGATTAACACACACTTACAGCTTTAGTTTGTGCTTGATCAATTGAGTTGACTGAAAATGTCCTGCTCGAATAAACTGGTATTTTGCAGATATGGAATACACTCAGTGTTTACGATCAGTGTATTTCTGTGTGTAGCTGAAATAGAGCAGCATGTCCGACTGTCAACCTCCCTGTGCTAAAGTTCCTCTTGCTGCTGCTGTTACTAGCAGAAATAACACACTTCAGACAAACTTGAAAAACAAGGGGAAAGACCTGCTTGAGAGGGGGAGGGAAAGGGGAGTAACATATACAAGGGAGCAAAAATAGATGAGTTTTTGATATATTGCACATAAAAAAATAGCGCTGATTATAAAACACAAGTCAGGCCCAAGCCCAGCATGTGAAAACTGGCCTATACCTGGCCCAAAACCTGACATTTTCTCATGCCTCATTGTGCTCAGGTTGGGTAGCAGTCTACTACATTTAGTCAAACGTTTTTGCTATGTTAATGTGTGTATTACTATTCATTCCATGGCAAAAAAAGAAATGTCACGTTGATCTTTACAAAGAAACTTTTGTTTCCATACTTACTGTTCACTACCGTACTTTTGGCCTGTAGTGTACATTTTAAACAAATTTTAATCTGCAATGCCGACCCACTTTGAGAAAAACAAAAAAAAAGAAAGTAATTTTAAAACAAAAGTGTTAAAATGTGTTAAAAGGCAATGCCATAAAATTACCACTTTTAATTCCACACATAATCACAGAATCTTTCTTTAAAGACCACTTAAATATATATATTAAAGGTTCCTAAATGATTTTTGGCTTGAACATAACATTAGTTGGTATACAGTCAGTAGATCTGTGGCCACTAACCCTTCTTCTACTGAGTGTAGCTCCGACCACAATCTTCTACACTTGCTCTGGGTAACCGGCCCCATCCACTGTTCTGGAGTGCATGAATAAGATGCATTAGTGTTGGAACTAAACTAAACAGAACTTCTTTCATTTACAGAAATGGCTCTTGAGGAAATCAAATGAGGTTCTTCTATGGCATTGCTCCAAGAACACTTGGGCACCTTCCTTTTGAAGAGTGTCACATGGGCTCTCAAAATAAAGATCCTTTGTGAAGACCAGTTGAGCCCATTCAGCTTTGCCGCCTACTTAAGGGCCATGAGGAAAAGAAAGGGAGTACGAGTGAGCTGTAGGGCTACATTAGATGAGTGAGGGTCTATTGTGGTGTCTTATGGTGGTTCGGCAGCACGGTTAGAAAAGTCTGGCTTTCTTCTTCATGTCGTTTCGCTTCCACAGAGGCAACCTGTCAAACTCCTGAATCTCCATCCCAAAGAGGTCAAAGAATGTCTCAGGAGCCAGATGGCGCTAGAGAAGGCGCAGGACGCAGAGAAATGAAAAAGAGGGAGAAGTGAAGAAAAGAAGGAAAGTTAATAAGTGGGAAAAAGAGGAAGCGACAGAAAAGTGTGACAGACATATACATTTATGATTTCAACTGATTAGTAGAGGTGGGCATTAATAGGGGCCTCACAATACAACTGACATCATTAAGCTATTACTATGTAAATATGTTGTAAAATGTTGTAATGTATCGCTTTATTGAAGTGAAAGTGACTGTCATTGTGAACACACTCAAGTACCACAACGAAATGTGACTTCTGCATTTAACCCATCACACGTGAACACGTGGAGCAGCGGGCAGCCATCAACAGCGCCCATGGAGCAGTATAGTTGAACCGTACCTTGCTCAAGGGAACCTGGGCCAAGACTTGAACCTGCGACCTTCAGGTCCCAAGGGCAATGTCCTAACCACTAGGCCACTACTGCCCACTTAGTTATTAGTTACGCTATCTTGTGGAATAGGAAAACCAAATATTTCAATTTTTCAATCAATTATTAATAACATTTTTCAAGTGGTGGTGATTGAAACCAGGCATCCAAATTATTCTGTCTTTATAAGCTTCCTCTCGGAAATGTATTAAAGTTATTAGCTGTTAGTGTAGGATCTTGGGTAAAAATGCTGTCCTCTACACAGTAGATTGTGGCGTCAATTCCCTGTTTGGGCAAGTACACCACACTACTTGATTGTTTCCTCTGTCCTGGAAGTTGCTTTGGATAAAAGCCTCAGCCAAATGAATAAATGTGAATGTACTACACCAATAATAATCCTTGCACAAGACTCTTAATGCTAATCTGGCCTACGTCTGTAACATGATACAACTGCACATTACTCTGGACAAAAGAACCTGCCAAATGCAGAAAAGTAAAGGCTTTTACATGAAAAGGTTATAAATACCCTGCCTGGTGCCTGAGATGTATTTATTCTTTGATAATGTTTTGGTTCCCATCACCACCAGTGCAGTTAGAAAGTCTCAGCAACGCACCATTGTGAGCATCCAATACCACACTGATTGAGTATGTTTATATTGATCAATTTATGTAGAACATTAAAAAATGCAACATTTTAATGGACTTGACCTATAAAATATATTTAAAAATTATTATAATAAAGTGTCAGTACTTCTGCCTCTGTGTAGATGCTATTTCATCACCCCAAAAAATGATCGCAATATAATTTAGCTTTTTTTTAAAAATTTGTCAGCATGATAATGGATCATGATGGGACCTGGACGTGACAGGGGAACATTTCAGGATTTTGTTTTTCTCTGGAAGCTTTAGATACTGAGAGTACAACAGCAGCAATAGCACATACCGTCCTACACGTCTATGCAAGTCACATATCTTCCTATACAGACACATGCAGAACCATTTTTACCTCCAGTCGGGTTCTGTCCACATCTCTAGGCAGCTTAGTGCGGCCACGGCTGGTAACCAAGAGCATTTCATATGGATACACCTTCAAAAGAGACACCTATCAGTTAAGGATGTGTTGATTCCATTTGCACTCCATGCAAATGTTTGAGAATCTGTGGTTTGGTTCTAACATAGGCCCAAGACCAAAAATCTGATGTAATCTAGGAAAAATTCTCTGTATGCCACAGCAGAGCAGCATGGCTATGCTGAGCCAGTATGTGCAATTTGTTAACGTATTATGATCGTCCCCATGCAGACTGAGGGAGGATACACAGGAGAAGGTAAGTGGATGGGTGGCATCGAGGGTTGTGAGCTGAGAAAGTGGGAGATGTATGCAAGAAGTGAATCCACTTTATTTCACAGTGTGAGGAGCACCAGTCACCTGATTCTGACAAAGAATAAACATATGCATTTACTGGCTTTCTTTAAGCTATGATTTCTGTAATATGGCATAACATTTAGAAGAAAATCAGACAACGGTGACCATGGACTGTTGAGCAGCTCAAGCCTTGTAGGAAAAACTGAAATTCTATGTGAAAAACTGCAACAATTAGTCTCCTCAGTTCCAAAACGATTAAAAAGAAAACGTGTTGTAAGTGGCAAACATGCCCCAGTTCCAGTGTTTGACTTGTGCTGCAGGCAACATATAATACATTTGTTTATATTTACAAAATACATTTAAGTTGGTCAGTGAAAACATTGGAAATCTGTTTTTACTGAATTTTGGAAATAGGGGTAGTAGTAGTAGTAGATGCAGTGTACTAGTAGTAATAATAAGTACTAATAGCAGCAGTAGTAGCAGTAGTTGTAGTAGTAGCAGTAGTAATTATAATAGGTGTAGTTGTAGTTGCATTAGTAATAGCAGTAGAACAGTAATAGAAGTAGTAGTCGAAGGATTATTACTATTATTATTATTATTAGTAGTAGTAGTAGTTGCAGTAGTAGTAGTAGCAGTAGTAGTAGTAGCAGTAGTATAACTAGTAGTAGTAGGAGTAGTAGTGCAGTAGCAGTACTAGTAGTATCAGTATCAGTACTAAGAATAGTAATAGAAGTAGTAGTAGCAGTAGTAGTAGTAGCAGTAAAAATAGTAGGAGTAGTATAACTAGTAGTAGTAGGAGCAGTAGTGCAGTAGCAGTACTAGTAGTATCAGTAGTAGTACTAAGAATAGTAATAAAAGTAGTAGTAGCCATAGTAGTAGTAAGAGTAGTAGTAGTAGCAGTAGAAGTAGTAGGAGAAGTAGTAGCAGTAGTATAACTAGTAGTAGTAGTAGTGCGGTAGCAGTACTAGTACCAGTAGTAGTACTAAGAATAGTAATTGTAGTAGTAGTAGTAGTGCAGTAGCAGTAATAGTATTATCAGTAGTAGTACTAAGAATAAGAATAGAAGTAGTAGTAGTAGTAGTAGTAGTAGTAGAAGTATTATTGTTATTATTATTATTATTATTAGTAGTAGTAGTAATTGTAGTAGCAGTAGCAGTAGCAGTAGTAGTAGTAATTGTAGTAGCAGTAGCAGTAGTAATAGTAATAACAGTAACAATAGTAGTAGCAAGCAAAACATTAAGTTTTACTTTTCAAGCAAACTAACATTTATGTAACAAGTATGGATGCTAGCATGCTAAGCCAAGAATGCAGTCTTGCAGTAGCACCACCCTGACTTGCATATCATCCTGTAAGTTGGTACCATGCAGCAGATTTCTTTACAAAATCAGTGGGTTATGCCTAGGTGATGGCCATTTAACTCTCCAAATGCTAAATAAGAAATAATAGAAAAAACTGAAAACTTGATGTAAAAAAACACTGCACAAAGGTGCATACGCTGACATGATTAAGCGGCCATGTCAATGGTAAGTAGGGTTAGTGGTGTACGATCAGGGAGTTTGCTCATGATAATAAGGTTTAAGAGAAGTGATGACAGCTTCTTTCTGAGGCAGAACCATCTGATAACTTCCTGTGTTGTGTGGTGGTTGAGGTATTTTTTCCCTAGACTATTACCGAGTGCACATACCGAGCAATAACAAATGGTTAGAGGGCAGATACTTGCTTTTGGTTCCAACATATTAGGCATTGAAACTCCTCTGTCCATTCTGCTGACTGACCGATGACCATCCTGCAAGGGCTACCAACACACAGCAAAGACAGACATTGCAAACGCCCAAAAACACAAAACAACCATGTTTTTACCTTTTACTTCACACAATAAATCATAATCAAAACTGATGACTTACATTTTTAATCCACCAAAATATTTTCATAGTCAATATGATTTATTTTAACATATGAAGAATGAATTTTTATACTTTAATTATAGAACAGTGAGTTATGTTGTAGAGCAAGGACATGAGGGGAATTGGGGATAAAAAAAATAGAAAACATGACAAAAATCATCAGTGAATTAGAAGGGTAGCAGGAATCTGATGATGACAGGTAGCATTAGCTAACTTTCAAGAGAACATGCAGGATCTGTTGCAATGGCTGCGATCACAGATGTGGCTGGAGGGGCAGCGTAGAGGGGAAAATTGAGTAAAATAAACAATACAAACTGAAAAATTCAATATATATTGGTGTAAGGTGGGATTGCATGCCATGCTCATGTGAAGCTCACCTGAAACTCTGGAAGCAAGGAAAAAACAAAGCATTCATGTAATGTTATCTCTGCTACACTTATGATTTATATGTAAAATGTTATCTCCAGATAACAGTAATGATTAGGGTTGATGCATTGTGATGCACTGATCAAAGGTGGCAATGTTACAATCAATTATATTCCATTACAATAATGATCAATAAAGTACGTCCTCAGTTTTAGGACTAAAATTAAATTTTTGGGTTATTTTAGAATGCAAAAAGCCAGCAAAGCTTTTGTTATTTTTTGCAATGCAAATTAGACAATATGCACTGATGAGTTAACTACTGACATTTTAATGTTCAACCAGTGCCAACCAACAGCCTAGTCCACCCTAGCGATGTTAGACATGTTATACATCCCTCCCCCCAACAATTTTTCTTTTAAATTTCAAATTTCATTTTCAATTTTGTGAGAATATTGATTTGAACTCAGAATCACAGGTTGAATTCAGTTGTATTGTATTTTTTAATTATTTAATTTATTAATTTTATTATATTATATGAAAAATAATTTGAATAAATCTGGAATTTATAGCCTTAACATTTTTTTCATGGTTAGCAACCATATATATTTGCATCTGAGAACCAAAAGTTTTCAGGGAATATGACAAAGTGGACTGACCTCGTGTTCCACTACAGACGTCTACGTAACTGTTGTACTGTGTAAAATCAGTGGACTGAGGCTGCAGAAATGAAAGAAAGAAAGAACATTCAGTCTCACAGCCATAGAAAACAAATGGATGTGTCTCTAACATTAATCAAGCTGCAATAAAAACTATAACCATCCAACTATCAGTCACAGGCGGTCATCTGACTTACCCTGTGCAGACCGTTTCGCCCATATCCAGGTAATGAGCCTGTTTTGGAAGGGGAGTTTGGATCTGCAATGTCCAGAACACAACAGCAACACAGTATCAAAAACGCAGTACAGCATCTAATCCCATGACAGCGGCATAGGCTGAGCTCAGAAACCAAAAACCAAAGGGATTTCTTACAATAACTCTGGGTGTGTAAGGGTTAGTACATTTAGTAGGAGGTCTTTTACACCTAATGCATATTCCAATAGACACAGAAGACTACTATATTAGTCACAGCAAACTGTTATTCCAGATTAGGAGCAGTGAACCGATGGGCACCTGCGCTTGCATGCCGCTGTGCAGACAGACTCCGTGCATGGCGCTCTCGAATCAGTTGTTTCTCCTTTTCCTCTTTCAAAATGAGCTTGCCAAGACCCGACTGCATCTGTGATCACAGATATATACAATTACACACTCTCACCACTGTTTAACTCAGCAAACTGTATGAGTTCAGCATAAGAGACCATGCTTTAAAATTGAACTCACTCAGAAGAAAACAGCTGAGACACGTTTGCTCTTTGCATTTTCTTTTGTTTACCAATTAGAATTAAACATGCATTTTGTTCATAAGCCTTTAAGATATACCATATCAACCATAACATTAACACCACTGGCAGGTAAAGTGATTAACATTGCCTGTCTAGTTTTTTCAACACAATGGCATCTGTCAAGGGATTGGGATATATTATTGTGATGGCTAGATGACGGAGTTAGACCATCTTGAAAAAAGCAGGTCTTGTGAAGTGATACAGGTATGCAATAGGAAGGACTGGTAAATTGGCAACAGGGCCATGGGCACCCAAGGCTCACTGATGCATGTGGGGAGTGAAGGCTAGCTTGTCTGGTCTGAACCAAAAGAAGAGCCACTGTGGCTTAAATAGTGAATGCTGACTCTGATAGAAAGGGGTCAGATCGCAGGATAAGCAGAAAATTGTTTTGCTCTTCCTTGAAATAATTTAAGTCCCACGTATTTAATAGAAAGAATGTTAAACTCTGGCAAATTCTGAAAGAAGGAACTGTTTCTCTACAATCAGGACCAGAAGATCTGATGTTGAGTGTTGCAATACTGCCCTCTAGTGGAAGAAACATCAAACCACCATATTGTAACATCTTTCCAAGTCAATTATATTTCTTTGTATTTTTATTTCGCTTTATACAACTAACATTGTCATAAAGCAGCTTTACAGAATCCGGGGCCGAGCCCCTAATGAGCCAAAGACGACAGAGTCAAGAAAAAACTCACTAATCTGTAAGAAGAAACCTTGGGAAGAACCTTGACTCAAAAGGGGAACCCATCCTCCTCTGGTCGACACAGAATAGCAATAATAACCAAAGATAACGAAAGTAATCTTAGTTTATAGAGGCGGCATCAGCTAAATGCCTTTAGCTTGGAGTAACATCTCGCATATGAACATGAAGTACATGGAGATGGTCCATGGCAACTGAATTAGTCCAGGACAGGTGATCAGGAGACCCCAGTGATGAGTGATCTGGTCATGGGAACAAGAAGGGCAGCAGATCCCAGTGTACAGTTGGGCTGCAACGACTGTCAATCAAGTAAGTGGACCTTAGGGCCATAAAGGCTCTTTTCAGCAGGAATGAGTGGGTTCCAATAGTCAGAACTTCAACCAGAATGAGGGCATCACGATGGATCTTACCATACACTACAGGTCCAAAAGTGTCTAGACAACCCTGATTATCAGGAAGAGGACCTACTTTAAGGTTCGCTCATTGTGTCAAATGTTCCATTGTGCACAAACAGCTTGTGTAATCACTCTTCCTTTATAAAATGTTGTCTTTTGTGCTTTCTGACACTGTAATACTGTAATGTTGGAAGCTTCAGAAACCACATAAGCAGGTCCAATCAACTTTTATGGTTTGAGGGAAATGATCATTTAGGCACGCAGGGTCTACAGAGCTATTTGGTAGGGTTTACATGTCTGTTACTAGCCTTGAAGTTCCCAAGCCAGAGAAACAAACTACCAAAAACAAAGATGTCTTGGCTTATCATCTACATTTTAAGGCGATTCTTCCTTTTTTTAGGCTAGTTCTGGTGTTACCTTGGTGAGATGCTCTTCCTGTAGTTGTCTGCGTTTCTGGAGTTCCTCCTCATCTTCCTCTCTGGACCTCCTCCTTCCATCAGAACCTGAAGCATTAACACACAGGCCATGCATCCTCATTCTTCATACTGCCCTTATTCTCAGTGATCTCACAGAAGCTAGCAGACAAGACTACTTGAGCAGTGTCAGGATGAAGAATGAGCAAAGACACAATCGGTGAGGGAGTTAGAGAAGACTGGTGGACATGGACACTGGATGGTTTAACTATTAGCTCTAGCAACCATTGCATGTTTTAATGCTTTTCACAGTAATGAACATACACTTAGTACAATTACTACTACTAAAGATTTGTATTTTTTTGTAATTTTGGTAAAAATATTAAAAATTTAATTTATTTTTAGCAGCCATAAACATACATCTCAGCATTTAATGCAATGAAATTTAAGTAGCTTTTGATTTCATCTTCATATTTAATAAGTTAGTAGCTCTATTTATTATGTAATAATCACTGAAATGCAGTAACATTGAAAAAAGTGATGCACTAAATTTGTGTTGTGATGTTTCAACCTGAACCCGAATATACTCAATCACACACAAAGTGCACCACAGTGAAATGTGACTCTGCATGTAACCCATCACATGCACATGCAGAGCAGCGGGCAGCTATGTAAAGGCCCCCGGGAGCAGTGTAGTGGGACAGTACCTTGCTCAAGAGTACCTCAGTGGTCCCAGGGTTGGGATTTGACCTTCTGTTCACAAGGGCAAGTTCCTAACCACTATGCTAACACTGCCCAAACGTCTTACCTACCTACCCCCAAATGTGGGGGTAATTATGGAGATGAAGGGGCGAGTTGTCAAAGAAGTTGTAATACATGTAACTAACTACAACTCTGTGCTGGATGAATGAGCCAAGTTTTCCAGCCATGCTAGTGGGCAGTGGTGGCCTGGTGGTTAGGACCTTGCCCTTGGAGGTTCATGTCCCAACACAGGTACCACTGAGGTAACGAACCGCCCTGCTACACTGCTCACTGGGCACTTCTCATAGCTGCACAGTGCTCTATATGTGCATGGGTTTAAACACAGGTGTCACAGATCGTTGTGGTGCACTTTGTGACCAAGTGCCACAAATAGTCATTCACCTCTATGCATGTAAAGACATGTGTTTGCTGACAAAAGCGACAATGCTAGTCGATCCTTTTCCCGTTTGCTAGGACTGTATCAATTCATATTACCAGCACTGGCAGGGTAAATGCTAACACATGCTTCCTCTCAGTCACATGATTCCAGCCACCACATCTTTTCGGACAGCTGCTAGCATAACGCAATTAAACCGAGTGATGGGGGAGAGGGAGGGCTATCCCAGAGAGAGTAGAGCCAGTTGTAGTCTCCTGAACCCCCGGCCAGTTTGGAGACCCATATCTGTTTTAAATTACTAACCACTCAGTTACTGACTTCTGATAATGAATGGGTTGAATGTGCTGTTAAATCACGTAAATTTGGTGCATCACCTTATTTGCATTGAGGGTGAATAAACTATAGTGAGATCTGGAGCTTTTATGCAATTTTATGCATGAATTAGATTTTAAAACTAGACGTGAAGTAGACCCAAGTATGGCGAAGTTGGGTCAAGCGTGGAATGTTGCTTATTATTTATTACAAATTAGAAATTCATTTTTTTTTGCATCATTTGTGCCAAAAAAATTAGATTGTATATGTGGGAATGGAGCTTGTGGTAAATCTGGGTTGTAGTTAACATTTCTATTGCTAATAAAATGCTACTGGAGTCACAAAAAAAAAAATTTGAAAAAAGCAGAGGGGGGGAGAAGCCAGCGGAAAGGAAAGGCAGCACTTGCAGATCATTGCCTCATAGCACCAGTCCACCAGCAACAGGGAAGGAAGGCAGTAGCGGCAAGCTGTGAGGGATAGGCGAAGAACATGAAGGCCCAGGCGTACACGTGTACAGTACCTGGGCTGGGGCTGGGGCTGGCGCTGGCGGGCGGGCACGGCCAGTAGTCTGTCTCTATGTTAGACACCTCGTCTGGACTGGGCACGAACGCCGACGGAAATTTGGCCGATTTGATGATGTCATCAGCAGACTTGCTTTGGGCTGTAAAGGCAGCCGAGTCTGGATTGGTAAAGTAGGGGAACTGCACTATAACAAGGACTAGGCTACACTCATGAGACAAGGTTGCACAAACTCCACAGAGTCTAAAAGGCCTGTGTGGTAGTAGGATGGGACGTGTTCATCTACTCTACATCTCACATATGACATGTGCAAATTACAGGGGGGCTTGGGGGGGTCTGATCCCGCTAACTAACATGTCAAAAAGTAAAAACAAGGTTTTAGGGGTGGAGGTCTGAGAAATTACACTTAGTAAATTATTTTAATAGTAAAGAAAATATTTTCCCAGTGTTACATGTAATTTAGACCTCCCAACAGTAGGGGGTACCATTTCTTCACTATCCATACTGTTCTTCACTCAAGAACATATAGGAACTGATGGAGGAAAAACCTTAGTCTGGTCAGTTTCCTCTTCTTGCTGCATCTGTTGACCTATGTGGCTTTAGGTGACTGTACAAGGTTTCTTGAAAATAAAGCTGTAATCATGGCTCTCCATTGCCTTTTGAACTTAGCTTGCTAGCTAGCAACCTCTTCCGTGGACTACATGAAGGTAAGACCTTATTGGAGGGACGCCATACATCTTAGAAGTTTCGTTTAGAAGTGTACTGTCACATGCACGGTATAAAGCACAAACAAAAAATGTTGCTGCAGTTAAAAAAAAAGAGTTAAAGGATTCTAGTAAAACCAATGGCTCTATAACCAGGAAGCACCAAGGAACCTTGTTACCACATTAGGTGGTTTCAGAACAATGGAACTTTTTCATAGTACTTAGAAGCACTGCAGGAAGTTCCCCCTTTTTCATGTGCCAGGAACTGCAGCAAATCTTAAGGAACTATTTTAGCTCCTATTTCATGGTAGGTTCTCGCACTACAAGAACCATGAGTGAACCAGTGGAGAACCAGTGACTGGTCCAGCCAAAAGGTTTTCATAGTTTTTTAAACTGTGGGAAATGTTTGCCATGGAAGCAACAGCTCATAGGGCTAAAAACTGAGAAAAAACACAAACATGGACTAACATTGAAGTCCAGGCTTTATTGAGCCAATAGGCAACAGAGAAAATACAGCGCAGTAAGTAGTCTGACCACGGAATCTTCTTCTATGCGATCGCTATACCAGCCATCTGCTAAGTTACGCCACTTAGTACTTAGGGGAGCCTCATACTGAATAGTTCCACTCAAAAAGTCCATACTGTTTGGTCCGAAAGCTCCTCATGTTTAATGCCTGGTTAAAAGATTCTTCCGGATGAAAAACCCATTAGTAAAGGTTCTTTAAAGAACCTTTGTAAAATTATTTAATATAGGAACAAAACACTTTCAGTACTACATAGAATACATTATGTTTATATAAATATCCTAACTCCATATTTAATAAAATGTCTTACTTTTCAATGTGCTTGTGCTGGTATCAAAATAAGTATATTAATAATAATCAATCAATCAATCAATCAATCTATCAATCAATCAATCAATCTATCTATCTATCTATCTATCTATCTATCTATCAATCTATCAATCTATCAATCTATCTATCTATCTATCTATCTATCTATCTATCTATCTATCTATCTATCTATCTATCTA
>JBBPDA010000145.1:25115208-25130151 GCA_037974385.1 Arnoldichthys spilopterus
ACACACACACACACACACACACACACACACACACACACACACACACACACACACACACACACACACACACAGTTGATCAATGTGGTAATATTTTGCTTGAAGAATTAATTTGCTTGATCATTATGCTTCTTCTTCAAGGAGCTCTAATATTTTTGCACTTTTAACTCAAATTAGAAAGTGTTTAATCATGACTTACAGTTGTTAAAACAGAGCCTGATCTGCCCCTACCGTGCTGTTTGTAGATGGGGGGTTTCCTGTAGATGTTGACACTTTGATCTGAAATACAGAGTTAAAGCTCTGTTAGCTGTGACTTTTCGAAATGAAGACAGTTGGTATAACAATAACAATCCTATATTCAAAAACAATTAAATTGATCCTGTTTTAAAAATTATGGGGACAATTTAATCATCTTATATAAAAATATGCTAAATGTAACCGTGTTTTCATTGAAACACTGCTGTTAGCTGTATATATGCTTCATAAACCAGGCATCAGTCGTAAGCTATATCACACAAAAAAAGGGTTGGACAGTGTTATGCCATTAAAAAGAGGAAACACAACTTATGTTCATGCAAAAGGAAACGTTTTCTACTCAGAAAAGTCAAACTTAGAAGATAGAACCAGAACAAAACGTCCCAAAAGGCCTAGAAGAGTGGAAATCCAGCTCACAGGAAGGATCAACTGAAGTGTCCAAGAATACATCAGACGTATAACAGGAGGGGATACAGACAAGACCCTCGGGAAACAGCAACAGATGCAAGGGTCATTGTTGTGGAACGTGTAAACATGACCACAGGCGAAAACCTTAGAGGTGTAACAGTGTTTTTTTTTTTTGTTGTTGATGTATGAATAGTGAGGGTGACTGAAATGGTAGAACGTAAAGAAGACATACATGAGACATTAAAGCCATCACCAGGAAAGACTGCAGTCTGACAAATGATAGAGGAGTGTGAAAATACTTTTATGGTACTTTCAGAGGTGGTTCAGCCAAAAAATTCCCCTTATCTCGGATGCAGATCAGTTAAGACATTCTTTAGTCTCGCACCACAGCTACGAGGCTAGTGTAGCTAACACGAAACTACACTTTACAGTCAGTTTTGAGGGCATTACTTTTTTGTACGTTTCAATATTATATTACTCAAGTTACTCATATTCCTCTATAGGACAAGGTTGATTATGTCTGCATTAAATCATTAATTTCACCTATATACACCAATCAGCCAAAACATTAACACCACCTGCCGAATACTGAGTAGGTCCCTCATGCAGCTGAAACTTTTTAAACCAAAGTAGCTCTTCTGTGGCATCAGACCAGACAGCTTTACCCACACATGCTTCAGTGACCCTTGGGTGCCCAGGACCCTGTCACGCGTTCACCTTCTTGGATCACTGTTGGTAGGTACTAACTACTGCACAAGTGGAACAGTCCACAAGACCTGCTGTTTTGGAGATGCTCTGATTGGCCATGATAAGGCCCTTGTCAAAGTGGCTCAGATCCTTACGCTCTCCCATATTCCTGCTTCCAGCACATCAACTTCAAGACTGACTGTTTCTTTGCTGCCCACTTCAGCTGCCCACTGCTCCTACACGGATGGGTCAAATGCAGAGCTTATATTTCATTGTGGTGCACTGTGTGCTGTGCTGTGCTGTGTTCACAATGACAAATAATCACTCAAATAATCATGTGACATCTGCTTTTAACCCATCCACACTTGGGCAGCAATCGATAGTGCCCGTAGAGTAGTGTAGCGGGATGACACCAAGGGCATAAAGGGTTCCTCAGACCCTCCGATCATATGGGCAAGTCCCTTACCACTACGCTAACACTGCTTTATGTGTTATAAATGCTCATTTATGACATTTATGGCATTTATGACACAATACATGACTATTATCTTTTATTACCTCTTTTATAAAGGATACCTGGTCGTCTTACAATGTCCCCAGTTGATTTGGGATGACTTATCGACTCAGCTTGAATTGAGGAAGTGTGTCATGAATTTTTGTATGTGTTTAGCATTTACATGATGCATGATACTAATTGGTGGCTTAGCTCCAGACACACTACATGTCTTGGTCGATCAGTTGGGGTAAAAGAGAAATACTTTGGTGAGGTCATACTTCAAACTCATCTCCTCAGGACAGACCTGGTGCAGTCCCCGATAAAGGCTTTAATAGATACATGTACATTATAACATAAGGAAGACAGCCGGGGCTTGAAGAGGGAAAGGAACATGCTGATGCTGACAGGTGGACAGTCAGGACGGTTGGAGCTGGGAGGCTCCCCGAATACCTGGCAGATGGAAATGTTTGGGGGTCAGGGAGACAGTAGGAGTGCTGGCCCCTGGTGAGCTCCGGCCACTGGACGGCTCAGTGCCTCGGATCAAAAACAACCAAGGCCATAAGTCAACGAGGGCGAAAGATCAGCGTTCAGGCTGGACATTGACAGAGAGCCACTGTGGCCAATGCAAGTGAAAGACTGCAACTTAGCAGCAGAGGCTATGTTTGTAAATGCTTTAGCACTCGTTAATGTAAAAGAAGTAACGAAGCTGTACTGAACTGGACTGAACTGTGTAATGGAAGGTGAATTATCTCATTAGCTAATGGAGTGAAAAAATGCTCATGATATGCGGTTATGGTAGAAAATTCTGGAAAAGGTAAAGCGCTTTATGAGAGGGCAGGGCCATATAGCATATAGCTAAAATCACATTAAATTGATTAAATGGAGCTCATTAATAACATTATTTATATAACAATACAGTTCTCAAACTAATAATAAATAAATAAATGCAATGTTTCAAACCCAGGACCTTCTTGCTGTGAGGCAAAAGCGCTAACCACTGCAAAAGCGCTAACCACTATCGCCTCACAGTAAGATATATACATTTATACATACATACATTATATATATATATATATATATATCCAGAGATACTGAAGCATTATTTTTTTATTAGTTTGCTGCTGTTTGATTTGTCAATAGATCCTCTTTAAGCACTGTCTACCAATTCAATTACAGCAAAAACACATAAGCAGCATAGCTTCAGCCTGTACCACTAGGGATGGTCAAAGTAGGAAACCAAATGTTGTTATGAAATATTAGTGGTGTTAACAAGTTTATTATTAATTATTATTATTATTATTAATAATAATATTATTTATAATAACAACAATAATAATAATATTATGATAATATTAATACAATTTAAATAGCACATTTAATTTTGTTCAAATTGTAACTCATTGAATTTTAAAAATAAAATTCAATTTTAAAATGTAATAATCAAGAGAAATAATAATAAGAAGAAAACATTAACCTAAAGTTAACTGCTAATCAAGTGTATGCTATTGATAATTATCTATACTGTTTGATTACCCAGGCCAACTTCAGAGGCAGTCAGCAATGTTTACAAGGTAAACCCTTGATTTACATTTATTATTTAATAATGATTTAATAATTTAAATAATAATTATTTAAAGTAGCGTTGGTTCAGGTACACTGGGGGTAGAAGTTGCATCAGCATCTCACCTGGCCGATGGAAGTGCTGTGGTGAGCGTGACATCGTTGGTGTGTAGCTATGACGACTGTAGATGGGAGATCCAATGGAGCCTTGGCTTGTAGACCTCTGGAGGATGTGACCCCTCATGTCATAATAACTCTGAGGAAACCAAGAGCATGCTACAGCAAATTAGCAGTGACTGTTTCAACAGTTTAGAGGAAATGATTAGAGAAATAGACATTTCTATTTAAACTTGTCAAGAAAAATATGATATTAAATGGATTTTCCAAATACCCTTTATTTATGGCCTAATAATTTAAACATAACTACATTAATCTCTGCTTTCATAATGAAGGTACCACATTGCTTTTAGATATATTTATATGTAATAAACAAATAAGTTAAAACATATCATTGACTGTAACTTCAACTAAGTTGCCAAGGCGAAGGAAAATTCCACTGATTTTTTAAAATTCCAACAATGTCAATCGTTGAAATGCAAACAAAGACATTCAAAGTAGTATAATATGTAATATACCATATGTTGGAAAGAATCCCACTTGGTGAGTTGGTGGTGGTGATAGGAACCAGGCATTGCTATGTCGATAACTCAAGTATAGCATTTAATTAACTTCCCAAATCCACCACTGTGTAATTTCCCCTTCCCTAGGTATCCAGCCTTCCCTGCCATGTGCTTTTGTTTGATTTAGTTTCCATGTGTCCTTGTTTTCCCTCTAGCTCCTCCCTTCCTCTACCCTCTTGTCCTGTCTGTTAGTAACCCTTCCAGTAATCATGTTCTACTGTACCTGGTTCTGTGACTGTGTGTATATATACACCACTTTTTCATCCTTGCCCTTGTTCATGCATTATGGATTCCTGTGCTTGTTGCCAAATTTGGTTTCTTCAGATTAGTTCTGGTTTATTTTTTCTTACAGTTAGAAGTTAAATTTTTGTTCTTTCATTTGGGGCCCGAGGATACAAAGTGATGCAATACAAACGATAAATATTCTAAAAACGTTTCATGCCTATTTTGCTTCTGTCTCATCAAAATCTAAACTGGCTTATATTTATAAAATCCAATCAAGTTGGTCAACCAAACCATTAAAAGTGATTTTCATGTGGTTTTGTCAGTTAAATAAATACATTTTGAGAGAATTTACACAACGCAGATTTTAAATTTTATAAACTTTTCTGGATAGGAGGTTTGTAAAAATTCAGTCAACATGGATGGGCACTTGTTACCAGATGTAAAAATGTGTTTAATGCTAATAAAAACTATTGTAAAACATTCTCTCAGACATCAGGACAAGTTTTCATGAGTTTTTTTGTGCAATAACTTTCATTGAAGCTTTAAGAGGTAACTGACACTTAGTGATGTCTGGTTCCTATCACCACCATTGTGATCATTTCTGACTCAAACACGGTCATAAACTTTACATAAACTTTTTACATCTTGACAATCAAATTGTGTAAAACATTTTCAAAAACGTCTGTAGATATTTCCTTTAATATGATGCTGAATCAACTGAACCCATAAAACTCAACTGCACTTACATCTGCAGATGGTGTTGGTGACATGGTTCTTGGTGTCTGAAAGAGTTAAGATGAAAAATGCAAGTTTGAATGACAAACACAATCAGTAAAGATACACGGTTAAGTGTCCTTTGTCTTCAAAACACCTGCAGTTACGATGGACTGGAGATGGAGCTGGAGTAAGAGGTTTTGGATGCACAAAGTACCAAAAATGAAATTTAATGTGGTGAATTCAATCACATAACAGATGAATATACACAGATCTAACATAAAGGCTTACATGTACATTTGTGCATTCATACAAATACACACACACAACACAGACTATGTGTACTCTTGCAGACACATGGCACATAATTGCCTTACTGTGGACGTGACCGTGACTTGTGGATCAGATGGTGGTTTATGAGTTGTGAGGTGAACGCAGGGCTGAACGATATTGCATGGGGAATTGTGATATTGTGATGTTTGTAAAATTGTCCAGAAAGGCAATTCCCAAATGAAGCTAATTCAGATGTGCATTTAGTAGGGGTATTACGGCAATAGTTTAATATTTTTAACAAATATTTGTCCATATTTTATAACAAAAATATGGACAAAATGCTATATTGCACTTACTGCAGAATTCTGATTATGATTCCGGTTAAGTGTCCAAACCTTGTAGACCTCTACCCTGTTTCCTCTGAAATCATGAGTATTAATATGGAGTTTTTACTCCAGTAACAGCCTACACTAGACGTTGTATTCAGTCAAAAGCATTAGGGAGGTCAGCTACTGATGTTGGACATTTAGCTCTGAATCACAAATGCAGGACCAACTCATCCCAAAGGTATTGGATGCAGCTCCAGTTCCACAATCTAACTCTGGGGGCTTTATACCCCTCTAGCCGACACTTGGCACTGGGCACCATGCTGGTGACTCAAGACTCATGAGCAGCTGCTTCAGAATCCAACTATACTGGCATTGTCTTCCCAAGCAATCTTTGTAGGCTCAGGTGAACAGCTGTGTCAGCAATGGCTCCACCTCAATGGCACAGATCCTTCATTTCTATTTTATTAAAATATTTATTTTTTAATATAATTACAAGACATTTGTGTGGTTTTACCAATTTTTCATTTTTACATAACAACTCTCCAACCTCTGTTGGAGAGTGACACCCTCACGTGACACTTATTTCTAAACGGCGAGGGGAATTTTCCGGTTTTCCATGGTATAAGCCCTTTAATGTAAATGTAAATGTCGCTAATTAGTGTCTGGATACTTTTGGACATGTACTGCATACCAGTGTAGCAAGTGATGATCTTAAGCAAACTGTAAACAACAGGAGGTGTGTCCAAATCCAGTTTGTTATTTCAATGGTGGAAACATCAATCCTCACTCTCTTAATTATTCAGAGGTGTGTCTTAGACGTAATTTGCAACAAACTAATCAGTATGGCCCATCACCTCACCTTTAAAGGGCAGGGGTGCTTGAGCTATAGTGCATTCCTATTAAAATGATGCATTTACATGGCAAACCAGATCCGTTTTCAGCAAGGAAACTGACCTACTTTCATGCAGAGTGAAAATGTGCTAGCGCATAATTCAGGGGAGCAGCACTGTTCCACCTGTCGTTCACTCGCACACGACCTAGTTAAATCTAGTTTAATATTACGCCACTGATTTTAGATGAGGTTTTGGTCAAAGGCGCAGTCATTTTACTGCTTTAAAATGCAGACAATATGCCCAGCCTCACATGCATGAATGATGTGAAATAGTGGAATGTGCTGGCATTAATCAAAATCACTCTAGGTTGCCCTTTCCACAGGTGAAAAGTAGACTGTAGTCCTGAATCATGTTGTGCGGTTAAAGATTGACCTAAATTATTTGTATTTAAATAAAGATGTTTATTGAGTTTAGTGAGTCATCCCAACACCCCAAAACCTGCAGTGCTCATAACTAACTATTTTATGGTTCATTTCTATATCACACACTTGTGTGATATCAGTATTACGAAGCCTGATGAGGTGATAATGAATGGGGGGGAATACAGTGCAGCCCTGTGTGAAGGGTTTAAAGCCGCATGTCTAGGCCATACAAAGCCGTTTAAGGGACATGACTTACTCTGCTGTCTGGCATGGGGGAGCGCTCTCGCCTTGACGTCTGAAGCTGTTAACAAAGAAGGGTCATGTTGCCATGGGATAAAAGCATTGGCCTTTGCTTCTATATGACAGTCCCACATTAAATGGTAAGAGCACCATTTGTAAAGCTTCTGATCAGCCATAACATTACAACCACCTGTCTAATACTGTGCAGGTTCCCCTCATGTCAAGCAAAACAACTCTGACTGTGGTGCACTGTGTGTTCGAACCCCTTTCTCTCATAGTGAGTATTCACTTTTGGTGCTACAGTAGCTACTTTTGCGGGATCGGATCAGACAGACTAGTCTTTGTGACCCCTGAGCATGTTAGCTTTCGGCACCATGACCATGTGACTGCTTGTCTTTTCCTGGTGCACATTTGGTACGTACTAACGACTGCGACTGGGGACCCACAAGACCAGTCATCGTGCAGATTCTCTGACCCAGCCATTACAATAAGGCCCTTTTCAAAGTGGCGTAGATCCTTTTTTTCCTGCTTCAAGCACATCAACTTCAAGAACTGACTGTTCACTTGCTGCCTAATATGTACCACCCCAACTGACAGGTGCCGTTGTAATGAAAAAAGACCTATGAGTGGTGTTAATGTTATGACTGATTGGTGTATGCACAGTGACGATCACAGATCAGAAAATGTGGGTCCGTTATTAGGCACTTACCTTACATCAACAACCTGTAGTTGATCAGTCAAGATGTATTTGGTGTCCAAATTTTGCTCTTTTAGTTTAGAAATTGAACTATAAGGCAAACATTGCTGCCCAACACTAGAAGCCAATAGTCACCCAAATCATTCCCATAAACATATTCCCCAAAACATTCATCAACCCATTCTCAGACTGCATTCAGCACTTTATTAAGCTGGAGTAGACTTGTGGATGTGGATTTAGGACCACATAACTTACTGTGAGCTATTAAATTGAACAAATCTTCACTGTACTACTAAATGTTGCAAGCATCCAGTTTTGTTCTTTTTTTTAGCTCAAAGTAAGTCAAACTGAGTCCTAAACCATACCTACTACATCAGTGAAGAGCTAAATGTGGTTAAAGTGGGCTGTGAGATGGTCTGGGGATGTGTTTTACCTAAAACATTTGGGTGACTCTTGGCTATTGGCTCTAGATCTAATCTAACAAAGCAAAATTTGGACTCGAAACATGTCTTGGCTGATGAGCTACACGTGGGGTAAGTGGGAATTTTTGTGAATGTAATTTTTTTGGCAAACTTCTTCTTTAATGGGTCACATTTCTGCAAACATACATTTTGAAATGCTAGGTGTCCCCAAACTATAGACAAGGAGGGTGTTCACATATTAAATAGCACGTACATTAATATGCTCCCTCAAACACACACACTCATGCACACACAGTGGGATATTGGCACTTTACCTCTCCCACACTCTCTCTCTCCTCAGTCTCATCAAGGGATGTGGTGTAAAGTGGCTCATAGTTGATAAGGTCAGGACGTTCAATGTCATAAATGGCTTTGACTTTGGGAATGGCAGCTAGATCCCTGTAATCAAGGATCTCATTGTCTACTTTTGCCTAGAGGGAAAACAGAACAGACACACACCCAGACACAGACAGGGAATTACCCTACAGAACTAGCAGGAGGTCTACAGAGCTAAAACAACCAGCAGCCTGAACACAACACCTGAACATTTACTACACTGAAAACAACTACAGAAACCTACAGATAAGCAATACAACATAGCACGCTACAACTAGTCACCGAAATTTAGCGTCTGATGCTTGAATTGTTCATATAACAACATAAATGAATTCAACAGCATATAATATTCATTTTATATTAATATTCATTTTGACTAATTAAGGGCATTAAGAGGCAGGACAGAGAAAGTGACTATTTGTCATTGTGAACACACTCAAGCTTCACAACGAAATGTGACCTCTGCATTTAACCCATTACACGTGCACACGTGGAGCAGCAGGCAGCTACCAACAGTGCCCGAGGAGCAGTGTAGTGGGACGGTACCTTGTTCAAGGGTACCTCAGTAGTGCCCAGGACGGGACTCGAACCTGTGACCTTCAGGTCCAAAAGGCAGTGTCCTAACCACTAGGCCACCACTGCCCTATGCCACTATACACATTAGCCACAAAGTGTAATTTTGCACTTTTCGGAAAACCCAGTAGTTCAGTGTTGAATTTTAGGACTTTACATGCAGTCAGTTTTTGAATTCTTTTGAATTCTAATTTGAATTCAAATATTTAAGTGGATTATATGAATAAAATGATCTGAGGAGTCCATTTCCATTCCACCAGCAGAATGTTTACCAGGAGGCCTGCAGAATGGGTTTGATGTAGCAAATGGCGAGTAACGTATCCTTACTTAGAGCTTGTTTTATATGGTGAGCAACAGAAACTCGACAAACTGAACTATTTTGGGTCTCGTATCTTTAAACGGTTAGTTATCTTTGCCTGCTTCCCTCCTCACGTGTCAGTCCTCCACTGAGAAAACAAGGAAAAGATGCTAAATGGGAGGATGAGTGGAGTGAATGTGAAGTCCTAGGCCAAAGCGGAAGAGGAGAAACTAAAACACACCTACAGTGGCGTGGGCGAAAGGTCTGCGACATTGAAAATCTTTATTATTTTATTTTTCTTTGTAAACATTTTTATTTTGCAATCTGGTATAAAAAAACAAAAACAATAAAACAAAGCATTTAATAATGATTTAATAAAGATTCTGAGTACATTTGTAGCACTGACCATGTAAGTGCTTATTTAGACGACGCTCTGATCTACTCAGCAGAGGTTTGTAGGGTTTGCATTCGGCCATTAAAGCAAAAGGGGGATTTTCTGAAATTCATGTTAAAATTTCAAACATTCCACTTCTCACTCAAATAGTTGAATAATTATTTAATAAATTGTCTTTTAATTTCCTTTGCAATGAAAAATGAGTTACATTTCAAAATTATTTAGAACAGAAAGATTTTCACTAGTGGTCTCAGACTTTCGGCCCCCCACTCTATGTTCCCCATTGAGAAGCTAAGCAGACCATTTATAACATCCTGCTGCCCAGTGCATGTCAGATCGAAATCCATACAGTCCTCGCGATAGGCTACAGGAAGTGACACCACAACTTGTGTTTCAGTTTCCCTTTACAGTGGGATTCAACTTGACTGTAGATGCTGCTTGGGTGTGCATGACACATGAGGTGTGATGACACTTACATATATGGTGTGACCCGGTGAGCCAGGTATGCTTGAACCAGGTCTGGAACACATACTCTCGGACGATGAGCGCGTCGGCTGTGGAGTGAACACAGGTTTAGAACTGGCAACCCACACACATATGCACACCGGCAGGCCAAGGGCTTTCCACCAGCTGTTAGAGGCATTGTACACACATTCATCGGGGTGGTATGTTGCATCAGAAAGCACGGTTAACATGATTTGCTAGTGGATAAAATCTAGACAGACTTTATTTACTCATTCACCCAGACGTGAATGGCTAATGAGAGATGACTTGAAGACCTTTCCTCATTCCATTCAACTAGACAGTTCTGCAAAGGTAGGCTCTGGTTAATGGTGATGATTAGGAGAGGTAGATCGTGGCTTTGAAGGAAGATTGGAGGCTTATGAAAGATGAATCCAAACCTGCTCGGACTTTTATTCGAGGTAAACAGGCTTACGCAGGGTAAGGTTATGATTAGATGGCAGATAAATCATGGATTACACACAAGAAAGAAGGTTCTCAAAAACATCTGCGTGGGTGGTGCCTACAAGAGTTACTTTATAATAGCCCAAACCTGTCCAAACAGCAGGTTCGCTGATGACTCAGCCGCAAACATGGGATATGTCCTCACTGGCCACTTTATTAGAAACACTTATAGGTGTATATGTTTGAACATCCCCATGTTTTGTTGGTTTTCTAAGTACTACTTGTGATCTACAGGGAGCAAATATCAGGTTTTTTTCTGCTAATTGCATTGCACAATTTTTATGCTCTTATATATGCCATAACTTTTAAACAGGCAACATTTTATGTTTTATTTTTTCCCAATATTCTTACATTCAGTAAATAAACAGCAACTGTTCTGCATTTTGAAAGCCAACAAAACATGTTTTTTGACCAAGGGTGCCCAAACTTTTGCATACAACGTCTTATAGCCCCTTGTTTGTAATTTGGTAAACTGTTTAGCCTACACTCTTCACAGGTGTCCAAATCTGGTCCTGGAGGGCCGGTGTCCACCTCAGCTAGGTAGCTCCCATCCTTAAACACATTCTGTAACCTTGGAGATTACAGGTGAGTTGAATAAGTGGTGTTTACCAAACTGTGCTGGACGCTAGCCCTCCAGGACAGGCTTTTGGCACCCTTGCTCTAGCCCCTTCATTAGTGGTCAGTTGCTGACCATAGAACAAGCCACCAGCTAGGTGGAGGGTGGTCCGGCACCAAGTCTTAATGTAGAGGGGTCTTTCTCATACACACTAGCGTGTTAATGCCACTACTGTCTTGATAATGGTCCAGCACTCAGCAGCAGCCCTGTGGTGAAAGTGACCAGAGATAAATGGACCAATGGCGGAGGACATGTACTGTGGAGCTTTAAAGTGGCTAGTGAGTGAAAGTACAGTGTAGGGGGCTGTAGTAAAGTTGATGGCCAGTGGCCATGTGTGGGTTTGCATGAGGTCGTGCGCTTGCACATGTATGCATCTGCTTAGCCAAATGTTATCATGATGTCATGTACAGCTGCAAAATTATATGGTGGTTAACACACCTTCGGCATGTATAGTTTATATGGAAACAAGGGCCAACTTGACTGAGAGCACTTTGGACAGTGACCTGGCTGTTCAACAAATCCAAACGCAACATCTCTCAACAGCAACACAATTTCACATGACCTGAGATGCTCCTGCTTCTGACCTTTCTAGGCAATAGCAGTGAGAATCACACAGAACAATGCTAATCATGGCCTCAATGACCTTGTCGGTGCAAAAGCTGGCACATCCCTGGCTGATTTACACCTTTCGTTTATTTTCTAGTTGAAAATAACACATCTACAGGAAACAAATTTCAGATTTTTTGCAACAGACCCAATTTCCAGAAAAGTTGGGATCTTTAAAAAAAAAATCTATCTAAATGTGTTTATCCATTCATTTCACGTCATAGGGAAGCCAGAGCCAATCCCAGCTGACTATGGGCCCAAGGCAGAGTTCACCCAGGACAGGAGGCCAACCCATTGCTGGGCAAAACATACAGAGACAACCATTCACACACACTTACAGGCAATTTACGGTAAACAATAAACCTACTGCAGCCTTTGGACACTGGGAGAGCTTGCAAACTCTGCACAGAAAGGCACCTGCGGCAGACCCGGGAATCGAACCCAAGACCTTCATGTTGTAAGGACACATCGCTAACCACTGCACGACACGAAATGTGCTTATGTTTACAAAATACGTTTATGTTGATCAGTAAAAACAATTTTTAAAATTTTATCAAAGTTCAAGAGGGATAAAAAAAAACAACATAATCTTGTTTTTATCGATTTTTATGAAAAATCCCAACTTTGCCCAGAAATGGGGCTTGCATTTTTGTGCACAATTTCGAATCATTTGATAAGTGTAACATTAAAAACAAATGTACCCTAACTTTTGCACAAGTCACATTTCATGTTAACATTTTTTATATCACCTCTGTCTAAGAAAAAACACGTCTCCCCAAAGCGGTAACTTCACAGGCGGAGGTGAAAATGTTCCTTCTAATGTAACTTAATGGAAGAACATGGTAGAGCAAGCGATTTTGCAGCATTTCTACTGGTCCTTTCACAATGACTGTTCCACACGATGTAAAGGACAGATGTAGAAAAATCAACGATCAACAAATCAAGAGAGGTTTTCTCTGGACAGGGGTGAGATGTTTTATTCAGCAAATTAACAGTAACTGTAGACTGGGAAGGGTGTTCTCAGTAGATGCGTACTTATTTTCACTGTAAAATCAACCAAACATGTGGCCAGGGTGCCCAAACTTTTGCACATAGTGTCAGTTGTATCAGCTCTGAGCTAGAACAGCAAGATGCCAATGGTGGATCATGGTCCTACGTGGCTGCGAATCAAATGCAGGCGGTCTGACTGAAAATGAGACTGCGGTACGACCCGGAGCGAAGCGGCACTGCAGCCGGGCCGCCTCCAGGGGCGAGGGGGCAGCGCATGGTCGTGTGATGCCATGGCACAGCCGATAGCAAATACAGTACCTGCCTTTCTGTTTTGGCGAGGAGTGCTAGTGATGCGGGCAACAGCTGTGGAGGAAGGCAGAGGAAAGGTTGGACAACACAGCTGCTTCTAAAGGTATGAAAACAGCCTGTATATGGAACCGAGCCCCCCTGAGACACCACTGTCCTGCATCGCATCATTAGCATGGTTTTAGTGGGGTCGGAAGCGCTGCCTCCTACTTCTTCACAATTCATGTTTTATCTCCTTCAATTTTAAATTTGGCCATTATGATTATGCTACTTATTCCCATGATTAAGTCATGCCCACTTCCATGATTCGGCTACTTATTTCCATGGTTAAGCCACACCCACTTCCATAATTACTCTACACTAATTTCAATGGTTAAGCCACACCCATTTCCATTGTTACACTACACCCATTTCCATAGTTAAGTTACACCCATTACCATTGTTAAGTTACATCACGCTCGTTTCTTTGGAAATGACACACCAATTTTCATGGTTAGACTACACTTATTTCCTCAATGGGGCCACACCCATTTCCAAGATTATGGTACATCCCAGTCTGCAGCTGGGCCAAAGAACCAGCTGTGCTCAGTCTCAGTCTCTCAGTGCTCTGTCTTGGGTTCTGTTTGGAAAGCAACTTGGCAAGCCTCTTGATTTTATACCTGGATCTCCCTGTTCTCCTCTTGAGCACCTTCCTCTCCAGACCTTCTCTTAATGGGCCTTCTGTGGGCTCCAAATCTCCAGTTTCACCAGAAAAAAAATGTTTTTCTCTGCTCCCTAGAGCTGGTCAGCCTTTCCCTTGTGTTCTTTTGTTCATTTCTTCTACCCGTCATTCAATTTTTTTACGTGTTTTCCTTCAACCCTAGTTCATGTCATATGGTTTTTCTCCAGGTGTGTAGAGTTTGTCCTCACCTCCCTCTACTTCTTTCTGTTATTTTATAATATTGTTTACTTTGACTTCAGCTCTGCACTCACTTTTCTGCATGGGGTCAACCAGCTCCCTGTTACAAGTTTAACTCATTTCCGTTGGTTTACCTACACCTACTACCATGCTCCATCTTCAGTGCCCACCCCCATGTTCGAGACCAACCCTACACCCTTAATTCTTAACATAAAAGTGAATGCAGAAAGACAAGTAACATGGCTTCACTCAAAACATGCCAAGGCAGGAAGGAGGTGTCTTACCCTCTGTCTCTCTTCTGTTCTGGTGGAACTCTTGCAGCCTGGATGCCAAACGGTTGATCCTGAGCAAACACAGCAGGAGCTTAACATCAGTGACACAATAGATGGTAGAACACATGATCTCAGCAAGCCAGAATTTCAGGAAACAGTAAAAGGAGGCTGAGTGTTATGTTCAATATATTCTTCAGGCAAGGCAAGGCAAGTTTATTTATATAACACATTATCATACACAGAAGTCATTCAATGTGCTTTACAGTGATGGGCATTAAATCTTTAAAAGGTAAATAAGCATGAAAATAAGAAAAGTGCACGCTAAAAGTAAAATCTGGATGGATGGATGGATGGATGGATGGATGGATGGATGGATGGATGGATGGATGGATGGATGGATGGATGGATGGA
>JBBPDA010000145.1:25132587-25169172 GCA_037974385.1 Arnoldichthys spilopterus
CACACACACACACACACACACACACACACACACACACACACACACACACACACACACACACACACACACACGAGAGAGAGAGGAGAATAATACTCATTATATTGTTTGTCTCATTGTGCTGACTCTTCAGTTGCTATGGGGTAAAATGACGCGTTCCAGCACTAGGTGGTGTCAGAGATTCAGACATTTGAGGAGACTCAGAACTGCTGAGCACCTAAAATCCTAGATCAGGTCAGAATGGGACAACATTTCACCTCAAAATTCCAGCGATTGGACTCCTCGGTTCCCAAATGTATAGTGTTGTTGCTGTGAGATGCAACACAGTGGTAAACTGTGCCATTTGTTTTAAATGTGTGTTGGCATCAAATTCAAAATGAGCCAATATTTTCCAAGAAAAACAATAAAACTACTCAGTTTCAACATTTGATCTGTTTTTCCTTTGTTCCTTTTACAAATAATATGAAGTTTTTTGGAAACAAGGTTTTATCCAATTTGGCCTAATCTGTTTCCACACCTCAGAAAAGTTGAAAATATCTAAATAGACATGTATTGTTTACTGATTTTGGGTGAATGGGGTTGTAGAACCTTTATCTTGAAAGAACACTGTGATTTAAAAAGAGTCAAAGAGTAAAGCAGAGTAATGACTCAAAACCTAAACTGCAAAAACTTATGTTCATTTTTACACAGATCACATATTAACAAATACTGCAATATTTTAAATAATGTTAGTATATTACATATCATCTCTTATACTAATGAAAATTTAAATGTAACATTTTTGGACTATACGTTTTAAATATTTAGCTTTTTATTGTTTATTATTGCAAAACAAACTGTAAGGTAGATGATAATGGGTGTAGTTGAGTGTAGTGTAGTTTGCACTATGAGTAATGTATAAGGAGAGTATATAATAGACTCACTGCTGGGGCCAGTGATGCCCTTGGTGGGGCCGGGGGACAGGGGCTCAGCGCAGTATTGACACAGGCAGTCCTTTCCATTAAAGGTCACTCTGTCTCCAGCAGGAAATGGGCGTCTGTGAGCCATAAAAAATGATCACAGTTAAAAACGCTTCACAACTTCCCCAGATAGTGAAGCATTTAATATGTAAATATGTAGTGTTTATATATACTGTTTATAATATTTAGTGCCATAACTAAGGAACAGACATCTATGTGGAAATACTTTTTAACTATAGAGTTAAACACAAGTAACATGAGTTTTACGTAATCAAATTCAGCACTGTAGCCTAATAACAGTAATTCAATATTTAATAGGACTGTGTACTCAGTCTAGAGATTAAAGAGATTTATAACAGAATTTAGAAATATGTAGAACAAATAAGTTAAATCTAACAAGAAACAATATATACCCACGATATGTTCTTATTCTGGAATGTAATGTTTTTTTCTCCAAATGTAACGTTCCTTATTTAAGCCAAAAGGTCGGATTCTGCTGCTTTGACCACTATCTAAAGGGCTTTGGGGTCTTAGTCACAGTAGTTCCCAAAGCAAGATGTGATGCTCAAGGTCAGGATGCTCTCAACAGCAGCTGTATAGAAGGTTTTAAGAATTACAACGGAACCTTAAATCTCCTCAGCTACATCCAGTTTTTGTTAGGCTAAGTCACTTATTTCTTAATGTATGTAGCAATTTCTAAATAAGGAAAGTTACATTTGGAGAAAAAAAACATTCCATCAAAAGAACCTTATTCCATCTGTGAAACATGATGGTGGGAGTGGCCTGTTTTGGCCTGTTATGCTGTGTCTGGGCCTGGATTTTACATATTTCTTTACACGATTACATTCAGGAAGTAATATATCCTAAGATAAAAATGTGGTAAATAATATGCATTCCCATCTTGATATTGTGTGTGTGTGTATGTGTGTGTGTAATCTTACTTGCAGACAGTGCAGACAAAACAGGCTGGGTGGTAGGTCTTCCCCAAGGCAGTGACCACCTCCCCCTCCACAAACTCCCCGCAGGCATTACAACGGGTACCATGGATGCGCTGGTAGTCAAGAGTGCAGAGGTAATCTCCATTCTTCATGAAGAAACCTCCCTGTGCTAGGTCGCAACCACACACTACAGCAAAACACAACACATGGAGACAGACACAGAGCTTTACAGCACATGTTAAAAGCATAAATTAAACATGCACAATGTTTTATGTCTGCAGCAACAGCTTCCAATTCACTGATCCACTGTGAAAATTAGATTTGCTCTAAGTTTTATGTACGGGGCTGTTTTTAACAATGTCCAGTCCATATATGGAAACAATTTGAAACTGTTTTTTTTATGTCGTGAAAAACAACACATTTACATACACAAATCAGCCAGAACATTAACACCACTGACAGGTTAGGTTAATAACATTGACTCTAATTATTTCATTGCACTGGCACCTGTAACGGAGTGGGATAACTTAGGCAGCAAGTGAGCAGTCAGTTCTTGAAGATGAGGTGTCTTGGAGTAGAAAATGAGCTGCATGTTGGGATTGAAGGCTAGCCTGTCTGGGTTGATCCCACAGAAGAGCTACTATGGTTTAAAACGTGAACACTGACTGGTAAAAAGGGGTCAGAACACTCAGTGCACCACAGTCAGAGCTGTTTCAGCAGCAGGAGGGACCTACTCAATGTTAGGCAGGTGGTGCTAATGTAAGTGTCAGTGCATATCCACTTATTCAACCTTTATCTCTGCCCATTCACAGTTAAGTTATAAGGAGTGTTGCAGCCCAGCCTGTTTTTAGAATGACACAAAATGCCTCTGTCGCCCTTGGTTTGCTCTTTGGGGGCTCGGACCCGGTTTCTGTAAAGCTGCTTTGTGACAACGTCAGTTGTAAAAAGCGCTATACAAATAAACTTGACTTGACTTGAAAATACAACACAGCCAATCAGAGCAGAGGTCATTTACATATGTCAGTCTACCACAAGAGGTGCAAGCTTAAGGTTTTACCATTGCTTTCCCAGTCTCCCAACCTAAACTTCATTGGAAATGTGTCTATAGACATTGCATGCAAGAATCTCAGGACTAGAAGCCCTTTGCCAGGAGGACGTACCTAAGGGGGTCTTACTAAATACTAGTGGTGCTCTAATTTTACTAAACTCTAATTTTACTAGAAATATATAGAATTAGAATAATATAGAATTATTTGCTTTATATTTCTTTTTATTTTGTAGAATTGTAGAATTCGATATAAAACTCAAGGTAATTAATTATTGTGGTTGTGATGATGAGGATGATGATGAGGTTATTTACAATTTTCTCACATTCTGTTGATTCCTGCACAATCATTAAACATTGTGCACAAAAAACATTCAAAAAAGTCTCTGGAAAAACACTTAGTGGTGAAATCCTTGATCTGTTCACATCTCTGTTATCCGAGGACCAGCAAGGTTAAAACATTTTTTTTAGCATCGGCTGTTTTCGCCAAAGGAAGCCTGGCTCCATTGTCCCCGACACGGTCCCCAAGGCCAGCATGGCCTGACCATTCTTAATAGCCCAAAGTAAACACCTACAAACACATGGGATGCAAACTCTGAGGCAATACTATTTAAAGGGAAATTCCTGGCCCAGGTACCGTCCCACTACACTGCTCCCCGGGTGCTGCTGATAGCTGCCCATTGCTCCATGTGTGGATGGGTTGAATACAGAGGTCACATGTTGTTGTGGTGTACTTTGTAAGATGGGGTGTGTTTACAATGACATATAGTCACTTTCACTTCAGCTCACATTTTCCTGCAATATCTTTCTGTGAGGGGGCTTTGAAAGGCAGACGTCTGGTTCCATTCACCACCACTGTGAACAATTCTAGTTTATCTACAATGGGGCATTTCACACCAAACCACTCGGAACGACTTTGTAGAACTCATTGACATAATTATACGGACATCTTGTGTGTGTTTAGTGTGTGTGTGTAGGACAGACAAAATTGTGCGCATGTCAGACAGAGTCAGAAAGGGAGAACGAGAGTGCATGTGCTTGATGAGGAGATCACATCAGGCTTTGGGCTCAGGCTGTGATTTAGTTAATGAGTTTACACAGGGATGAGTGAGGGAAGGTGTCCGGAGTAGGCCGTGTCTTGACACCTGCTCAAGTTTCACACCCAGACCCGGTGACTAGAGGTGACTCAGCTAATCCCATTTTTACAGCTGATTCCACAGGTTGTCACAATGTTATTGTGAACTTTTAACATCTGAGGCACAAGCCATGTCAGGTGTGCATGGCAGTGGCTGAAGCAGAAGTGCGTAAAGGCTTCAAATAACAGCTGAGCAGTGCGCTGGACGTCTTAATGACAGAATTAAGGTAATACAAGTTAAATATCACAAACACTTGGTATCATTTTAGCTAAACTCTAATAACTTTATTAAATTTACACCAATACATTTTGAATAGGACCATTTTTTGGCAGATTTTGAGGGAAGAAAATTTTATACAACTGTGTTGTATTCACAAAAGGCTTTAAACCTTTATGCTGTATCATTGTCCTATCATTGTATCATTGCAGGGGTGGCCTAGTGGTTAGGACCTTGCCCTTGTGACGTGAGGTTCCATTGAGCAAGGTACCATCCCGCTACACTGCTCCCCGGACACTGCCTGTTGCTTCATGTATGATGGGTTAACACTAAATTTCCTGAAGAATTTGGACTGTCCCAGCAAGTAGCCCCCCTTCCTTCGTGGGCTTGTCCATTACCAGTACAAAGCCTGCTAATTGCGCTAAATTAGGGGGCATGTTTGTAGGTAGGTTTCTCAGGGACTATCAGGAAAGTGCAAAGCAGAGGTCACATTTTGTGGTGGTGCCTGAGTGTGTTCACAAAGAAAAATAGTCACTTTACT
This sequence comes from Arnoldichthys spilopterus, assembly GCA_037974385.1. Taxonomy (NCBI): domain Eukaryota; kingdom Metazoa; phylum Chordata; class Actinopteri; order Characiformes; family Lepidarchidae; genus Arnoldichthys; species Arnoldichthys spilopterus. The sequence goes on from JBBPDA010000145.1 coordinate 25,137,420, forward strand.
TTATTGTGGGAAACTTGATGAATGACTCAACAGAAAGGCTAGTCAGGACTTCCCAGAACCTCTGCGTGTTTTAGCTACAAAATAAGGAAAACATGAATGTGTTGGCAACAGAAAGTCAGCTGATGTTAATGATATGAGTGAAATTATTCATGCCCTCTTTCATCTCCTTCCCTAAGGCAAACGCTACAGGTCCCTGGACACTAACACAGGAGCAGTTTCTTTCCTCAGAAAGAACAGCTCCCATCACCGTCCTTATATAAATAAGACTATAATAGTTGATTGACGGGGTTTCTGCAGATTTCAACAAGTCAAATGTAAGACTTTTTACGACCTTTTTAAGACAGTTATGAATGAAATGTAAGACCAATTTCATGTCCACAATGCTAAAAAGTAGAAAGGACATAAAAGAAAAGGGTCTTAGACTTACTAACAAAATAAACATAATTTATTTACATTTACCAAACTGTGTGTTCACACTGGTGGACAGTAGCAGCCTAACGGTTACAACCATAAGATAAGATAAGATAACATTTATTAGTCCCACAAGTGGGAAATTTGCATAGTTACAGCAGTACAAAAGGTAAGAGCAGTGATAAAGCAATAATTAAAAAAACTATACAGCACAATAAGATAAAAAAGTAAACTTTACAAAGAGAAGACAGAAGAATAATTGCACCATGGTGAATATTACATGGAAGAATATTGCACTGAATATTGCACTAAATATTGAATATTGCACAGTAAAGTAATATTGCACATGGGACATATTGGACATTGAATGTATGTGTTTGTTTTGTGTGTGTGTGATCAAACTTCCAGGTGTTGGTTGTACAGTCTGACAGCAGCTGGAAGGAAAGACCTTCTGAATCTCTCCTTCCCACACCTTGGGTGCAGCAGCCGGTCACTGAAAGAGCTGCTCAGTGCTATCAGAGTCTCCTGCATGGGGTGGGAGATGTTGTCCAACAGGGATGACAGCTTAGCCACCATTCTCCTGTCAGTCACAACCATGCCCTTGTGAACAGAGGGCCGCAAGTCTTGACCCAGGTACCACCATTGAGCAAGGTACCACATATGAAGCAGTAGGCAGCTATCAACAGCACCCGGGGAACAAGGGACCTTGGGAATCACAGTGGTACCCAGGTCAGGTGTTCAAATAAACCCAAGGATCCAAGGATCACATACATTTTCTATACCTTAAAATTTGCTGTGATATGATTGGGTTGGATACTGGGGTCTGCAGTCAGCATGAAATATGCATTTACATTTACATCATGCAAACAAATCATAATGAACATTTTATTATTAAAGGTCAAATACAGCAGTGTTCCCAGTACAAAACACTGCTCACAGTAAAATGAAGGAAAATCTGTGATCTGTAGTGAGATGAAATGTATCCCCCCTTGTTAACCTGTCATCCCTCTATATATTCCACAGAGTAGTGTCAGAGACTGTTGAGCCCATCCAACTTGCCATCCCATCCCCCACCAACAGCTGAGCTAACAAATCACCTACAAGGTGATGGTATTATTGTGAGTTTTATAGCTGGACCCAAATGCAGGGGAGCTAAGGGACACTGCCTCCCCACCTGATGTTGGAAACAACCGACCGCACCCGGGAGACCGCAAGACGCTAATGCGAGCCTCTCGTGATATGCCCAATGTACTCGCTACAGAACTAAATGAATCTAGAAAACACGACAGAGGCAGAGAGACGGGAAGACCCATGGGGTGAACAACCCACGAGTCTTAACCAAATTACCGGCAAGAGTCCGGTGTTTCCTAATCACAATGCCAGCCACACCTGTCACCAAAAACAAGGACTCCTCCCCACTCTGTGGGACAACCACGCTTATAAGGGCTCCAGCCCAGCTGGTACATATAAGCACTGATTATTCTAAACAATGTCGAAGCATCGCAAATGCCCCCAGCTGGCCTGGCGCAGCATGGCCATGAAGACAGGGCTCTCAAACGCCCCCTTCAGGCAAGCGTGGGCGCTAACGCTTACAATTATATATTAGATGAAAGGTGTATCATCCATAAACTACACCAAGCCAAAAGGACATGCTCACCAGGCATTTTCACTGGCTTATTCAATCTCTTCCTTTGGCTATTAACCCTCTAACTGTTTAAAAACATGTCACTATAATTTGTGAAAAATAGGTTTGTTGCTTTTGAGGAGTCGATGCAAATTTACAGAAGAACTGCATCAAATTGAAACCACAAAAGAAGAGTTTTGCTTCTCTTGTCCTCCGCTCACTGAAAAAAACCTTGACATTGTACTTTTTCACTTACACTTCAAACATTACAAGCATTAAATGAACTGCCATTGCTTTGCTTCATACAATATTTTTTATTTAATTTATGCTTCAGAAATTAGAAAATTAATACTTTGGGTTTTTTCACCATCTTGAAACATTGTTGAGATGTTGTTTTCTTTGTGTGGGATGCTTCCAGGACTGTAAAATTATGAACAGTAGTTCACCCAATTGCACGTGTAACTATACAGTGCATTTACATTGTTATCTCATCTGCTGCATCATTATGCAGTTATTAGAGACGCATCATGGATCTCATTTGCTGAACTAAGGATGCCTCTGCAATTGCATGCTGTGCCTTATGATCACTCTGCATGTGATATTCCACAGATGAGAGAACGGTCAATCAAGCTGCCAACAGACAGACCTGACAGAGTGACACTGATGGACAATGGAGAGGTCAGAGAAGGCACTCAGCTTGTTAAGAATCTGAACCTGTTGCAGCCTCCATTATGTGTCTGGTGTACATTTTTCCAAACACAATATAAGTTCACAGTTTGATATCTGGTTTTGTATTCCTTTTAATTAAATAAGAGATGACATGATGCGTAAATGCGTAAATGATTTTATTAAACATGCACTTTAAACAGTATCACACCTTACTTAAGTGTGAGTGAGTGATTATTTTTCACTGTGAACACACCACAGCACAGCACATAGTGCACTACAATAAAACGTGACCTGTGCATTTAACCCATCCGTGTAGGAGCAGTGGGCACCTGACATGGGCAGTGCCCAGGGAGCAGTGCTTGGGGAAGGTACCTTGCACTCGGGCACCTTAGTGGTACTTGTACCAGTCCGGGATTTGCACCGAAAACCTTCAGGTCACTCCCTAACTTACACCACCACTGCCCCAATTTAAAAAAAAAATTTTGTTAAGTGAAAGTGACTATTTGTGATTGTACACACACCCAGTCAGAAAACGTGCACCACAACAGAATCTGACCTCTATATTTAACCCATCACATGTGCAAGAGAGGGCAGAAAGGGTGCCTCAAGGGTACCTCAGTGATACCCGGGGTTGAGATTAGAACCTGCAACCTTCTGTTCACAAGGGAGAGGGAAAGCACTAGGCCTCCACTAATGCTCTAGCCAGTCAGGCACTCTAATGCAGCCAGAACAGACTGTTGCTAGAAATAGACTCCTCAGCAAGGTAGATATCTAGGACCAGGGTTGGTGACCACTGATCGAAGATGTGTGAAGTTATGGAGTGACTAGAAAATACAGACCATTGGAGAATGTAGAAACCACAGGTTTATAGACTTTGTGAATCTTTGTCTAGATTAGTATCTGCAGATGGAAAACCACAGTGTACACCACAAAGATATATGACGCCATGGAAAATCAATATTCCTCAGTCTAAGAGTTGTAAATGCTACAAATTACAAATTATTTTTACAAACTGATCTTCTAGTAATTTCTGCAACTTTTAGAGCACAATTTTTATTTTACAGGTCTCCATGCAGTCATTTGGTCAGTGGAACCAGGGTTTAATTTGGGACAGATCCAGCCAGAACAGGATCCATGAACCTATTTGGTTGGATCCAGCACCTTTCATCCAGAGAGAGGGGAGAGAGAGAGAAAGAGAGAGAAAGATCTGAACCTCATCGAGAAGACAACTGGCCAAAAGCGTCATTTGTTATGTGTAGATGCCGCACAATAATACAGGGAGGAAACAGACAGACAGACCAATCGACCGGCTTGCTTTTCTTGGTTGTAAGGATTTGCCCCAATGACTGTAAAAAGAGGTGGACTCTAAAAAGTGAATCAATCACATGTCTAAGCCCCCTAATTGCTGGCTGCAGTACAATGTGTAACTCCACCCCATTCCCATGTGTTTCGATGACAAAGTAGCTTACTTTCCCATCTCCTTGCTCATCTGTCACCTGCCAGTCTTTCCATTTGCACTTGGTAGTCCCATAACTGTGCACTGGTCGCTGTTGCCATCTTTGTACCTGTCTGTTTGCACATCTTTGCACACAATGCACTTTATGTTGTTAGTTGTGTAGTTTTTGTGGTCCTGTGTTTCCTGTAGCACCGTGGTCCTTGAGGAACGTTGTTTCATTTCCCTGTGTACTGTGTGAACTGCATATAGTTAAAATGACAAATAAAAGTCTACTTGACTTGACAATTGGAACTGTTAGTTGTCCCTATACTGACATCTGCACATATTTCAATTTTCACCCAGAACGTTTTTGTAGTGTTATTCTACTATATCATAACAAGCCAGGGTTTTGCCTTTGGCACTCTGCTTGCCTTCCACTAGGGGGAGTGGCTGCAAAAACAAAAAGCCAGAAAGACCATCAGTCGTGCAGATAATGTTAGCACTCAGCTATTAGCTAGCTCGAAATGCAGAACGTAACTTTTAGCCGCCACCGCCTACCTGATCGGTCAGGAATATAATTCAAATAGAATGTTACAATTTAACTGAAATTCGGTAACAATTTACTGTAGAGTAGCGCTCATAAGGGGCTATACATAACACAGAACATAACATGTATGTAAGTCCTTTAAAATAATACATTACAATTCATAGCAATATTCAGCAGTTTCAAGTCAAAGTCCTGACCTTAATCCAAATGAAACGTTGTGGAAAAGCAGTTCCCAGCAGACCTAAAGCAAGCAGTTCCCATGAGGAAACCCAGCAAAATCCAAGAGTGGATGCTGTTCTGTATGGAGGAATAGGGTTAAAATTCCTCAGTGTCAGTGTGCAGGACTAACCAACAGTAACTGCAAATGTTTAGTTGCAGTTATTGCAGCACAAGGCGACCGCCTGTCTGTTACATCAGACACCGAAAGCAAAGGTTCACTTACTTTTGACATGCAGATATGTCACTGGATCTTTTCTTTTCAATAAATACATGACCAAATATAATAATTTTTGTTTAACTATGTTTTCTTCATCTACTTTAAATACTGTAGAATATTTTACAATGTCCACAAACTTTCAAGCAATACTTTTTAAATACACAAACAAACATGAAATATAATGTATGCTATACATTTTGCACAGGACTTTTATTTTTTTATTTTTCCACCCAAGGTTAAATATAGCTCTAAAAATATGCAGAAGTATGTTCCAGAGGATTTGTATTTACTTTTACCAGGTGCAGATACACTTTTGCACCACTGTATACAACAAAAATGAGCACTACATACACAACACAATCCTGAACGAAAAGATAGTGATCTATCCCAACAAGATTGAGAACATGTGTAGACTCATAATGGCAGCCCAGACAGACAGAAATATTCAATTTACTGTTATAAAATTGTCCACTTCTCCTACTCTTCAGCTTATTTTAGATCATCTTACCAGGAACTGATGCGTTTATAAATATTTTATGCTTTTGGTAGAATCCCCCACCCCCCTGTACACACTTAGACAAACTGGCTTTCATCTCTGAAAGACTCAGACACAAAGGAATACATTAAATTTGGATTTGGTGATGTTTTGGGGGATATTTTTTGGAAAACTGCAGCAGTGCAGGTTCATAAATGTTCACACTAGCAGTGGGCAGTGCGGCCAAGCTGCATTTTCCAAGGCCTGTGTTTTCGAAGGAGTCATACTGTTTTGGGGCCCAAGTGATGCATAACATGTACAATTATGTCACTTTGCACTTTAACATGTTCAGCTATCTGTAGGTATTCTGTGGGCAGTGGTTAGGATCTTGTCCTTGTAAACTGAAGGTGACACAGGTTCAAGTCCCAGCCCATGTACCACTGAGGTACCCCTAAGTAAGATACCATCTAGCTACACTGCTCCTTGGGCGCTGTTGATAGCTGCCTGCTGCTCCACGTGTGCACGTGTAATGTATTAAAAGCAGAAGTCACATTTCGTTGAGGTGCACTGTGTGCTGTGGTGTGTTCACAATGACAAATAGTTACTTTCACTTCATATAGTATACTTCAGTATATTTTCTATTTACTTCAGATTAAGCTTCTTAATTAAAAAATGTTTAATATTTAAAATAATAAATAAAGTGTTAACTTTATCATTTAAAAATGTGTCTCAGGATCGATCAGGGAACATTTCACTACATGCTGTACTTGTATAACTATGTGTGTGACAAAGCAATCTTGAATCTTCTTCAGGAAAGAAAAGGAAGGAAAATGTGGTGAGATGAGGACCCCCAGCAAGGTGCATTGCATAACAATCAGTAACCAATTCATATTGCTGCTTCATCATCTGTGATTATGCATTTTCTTGTCAATTTTCTTGTCTGATTTGTGCTTTGAAAATCAGACTAAACCAGAATCTGATCATAAAGAGTCATTTCTCCCCTTTTCTCAAACCCAATTGTACCTTCTCTCAACAATGTGGACAGAAAGTTAATTGGATAAGGGCTCAGGCATGCTAGCATGACAAGATTTACTTCTTAACCTGGGATTGTATTAAATCCGGAGGCTGGCCAGATGAGTCCAGTTTTCTCAAATGACAGCCTGTGTAATCTGATTATAAAATCGCATGGTGAGATGGGCATTCTTTTGTTTTGTGGGAAAACAGCAGGCTAAAGAACATGTGTCCCTTGTGCTATCATGAGACCAACACCAAGAACATGGTCCTATCACCTTTCCATCCAATCCAAACATGCGTTGGCCTCATCTAACCCATCTGCACAGTCTAATCTTAGTGTGCTCTGTTTGACCTATTTGGGATCCTGATCCTGAACAGCACAACCTAAAAATGTCCAACCAGATCAGCTATTACTCTTTAATGACCTTAACAGGAGAAAACACAGCTCTGTCGATGTATGTGGAACCTTTATGAAGACGGCACATAATCTACTACAGCTACAGAGCTACATACCAAGATGGGCAAAGACTCTGCTTTACTGTCTGGACAATCGTCTACATTGCTATACACTGATATTGATGTACTTGGATATCAGGGGTGTAACAATGAATCAGTCTGTATTGTTGCATTGAACATAATTGTGCACAATCTGATATATCGATGTGGAGTATTAAAGTTGTTGTGTTCACTTCACAATTAATATTACCGCATTTTACTGTGATTTGTACTGAGAAGCTGCTTCTGTTTATAACCACACTGCTGTATTTGACCTTTAATAATAAAGTGTTCACTTTATAAGTTTGCATTTCTGAGAGGATGAAAATATAGCAGATTGTGTGAAATGTCATCATATTTCATACTGACTGCAGACCCCAGTATCCAACCCAATCAACCAAATCACATAACTTTTTTCGGTCTGCATCTCTTCCTACAGTCTTGAATCCACAGACATGAAATTCGGCACGGACAACTAGGACATGTCGAAGAAGTGGGCTATTGCTTTAGCAACCGAAATTCGGAACCGTTCCAGAGTTAGGTTCCGAAGTCCCGACCCAGGTTCCACTGAGGTACCCTTGAGCAAGGTACCGCCCCACTACACTGCTCCACAGGTGCTTCACATAGCTGCCCACACTGCTCCACATGTGCACATGTGATAAATGCAGAGGTCACATTTCTTTGCGGTGCACTTTGTGTAAGATTGAGTGTGTTCACAATGATTAATAAGTCACTTTCACCCACAACCAGAGGAAATATGACAAAATAGATGTCCCAGTATTGCAAAGCACAACAGTAATGACTCATGTACCTAATTTCCTCTCACACAGACACAGGAAATAAGACAATAAAAAAGTCCTAATATTATAAAAGGAACTTATATTACAAAAGTCCTACTGTGACAAAATTAAAGTCCTAATATGACAAAATAAAACTTGTAAAAGTCATGGAATGTTGTCCGAATTCAAGCCGAATTGTAATTCCTTTTTTTTTCTATTTATTGTTTTTTTATGGACTCAGTTTGGGCAATTTGGGTTTGTTAGCAATCTTAGCATCATAGCTGCTAGTTCTAAACTAAAGAAGCAATGTCAATCACGTCTTGGCTGCTAGAGCGTGTTTTTTTAAACAAACTATTCCTTTACATAAGCAGCTTTTTTTACAGATTAAGTATCCACTTATGATGTGATTCATCTAGTTGTGTCAGGCATTTCCTAAGTGATACCTCTTGACAGTTAATTTTCCATTCCGCGGTATCTGACTAAGACTCGATCTCTAACAAGACCCCCATTGGCATTTTGAGGTGGATTATGCAGAAGATACTCGCTGTTACCTTTGCATGTGAAGCACTTGATGTGGAAGTGCTTGCTCTGCACTCGCAGCACTTCGCCTTTGCATGCCTCCCCACACTTGTAGCACTGGATTAGGGGCTTCTCCGTATGGTGCTGAGCGTCCTGCGTATGGGCCACTGTTAAGAAGACAGAAAAGCTGTGTTAGAGGGTGCCGTTGCCTCCCACCCGAGTCTTTCCTCTGTCACTGACAAACACTCAGTCAGACAAATACATGCCTGTGAAATGCTTGAGCTTTTCAGAAGCAATGTTTTGAGACATCTGAGGATGCGAAACTTGAGAAGTAGGATTTGATTTGGCTTGGATGTGCTACATTTTTCCATCCTAACCCTTATTCTGCCCTCACACTGAAAGCGCCAAAGTGACTAGAAGTCACATTTCACGGGACATCCTGTTCTGATCTCAGAGATTGGTACAGGGGTTGATTGGGGCATTTTTAACTGATCGGGATTGGCTTAAGCATGAAGCAGACTAAGCCGTAACCTTTGTTTTACGTCAGCCGACATGAGGGTGCTGTAATTGGAGAGCACAATTTACGGCAGTACGAAGTTAAAATATCAGCAGAGTGAACATTTGCATTTCATGAGTGGAAATTGTCAGATTTGATTTTATACACAGACTGAACTGTTGTTATTTGTACAGTGTAAATGTATAGTCTGTACAGTATTTTGACACTTATTTGTCTTTGACTGTTTTTGTATGTTTACAGTGTCAAGTCAAGTCAAGTTTATTTGTATAGCGCTTTTTACAACTGACGTTGTCACAAAGCAGCTTTACAGAAACTGGTCCGAGTCCCCAATGAGCAAACCAAAGGTGACAGAGGCAAGGAAAAACTCCCTAGCAGTAGGAAGAAACCTTGGGAATAACCAAGACTTAGAAGGGTGAACCCATCCTCCTCTGGTAGATATCGGATAGCAAAAACACACAAGAGAGAAGAAAAAACACTGTCCTCAGGATCAATAAAGTTTCTGACTGTCTAACAGTCTGCCTAGTGGCCAGTGGTGGCCTAGTGGTTAGGATGCTGCCTGAAGGTCGCACGTGTGCACGTGTGATGGGTTAAATGCAGAGGTCACATTTTGTTGTGGTGCTTGAGTGTGTTCACAATGACAAATAGTCACTTTCTACTACTAATCTGATTCAGCACCTAAAATCATAAACACATGAAATACAGTGAGTTCACGGAGTTAGCTCAGGCAAAAGCTGTACCAAAGCTGCACACACTGGAGGATACTTTTAGAGGAGAGAAATTCCCATGAGACACCTGTGGTAGAGAACACAAGTTTTCATAGCTTTTGAAACCAAGCTATGCATCGTCCGCTCCACACTACGTTTCAGACACCGCCGTATTCCAGCTTCATGACAAGGCTCGTAACCAGCTGTGGGGTACTTTGTTAGGTGTGGCTGCAACTGTTTTTTCGGTGAATGTTTGCCCAATGTAAGTGAACACTGGATTGACTCCATGTTTGCTTTAAAACGTATGGTGCTGCATGCTAATCAGTTTCGCAGATCTCAAGCAGTGTGTGAAACAGGCAATCGAGGAGGGCACTTGGGAAATAGACAACAGATTGGTCCATGTCATTCTGACAGGCCAATGGGAGAAATGGGTGTTAAGTGGAAAGAAATAGTGGTCTCCGTGCACATGCGCTTCAGGTGCTTGTACATGAAGGTTTGCTTTCTCACCATAGCATCTGACATACTAGCGAATACGAGGAGGACAGTAGGATGTTAAGTATTCCCCACAGGCTTTACTACAATGCTGCACTAAGAGGATTTCCAATCCTTCATTTGTTGTGACTGTAAATGTTCAAATGAAAATGAATTAACAATTGTGATTGTTTTCATATCACTCTTAGTGGATTTGTTAAGTGACTTATGAAGACATCTTTTAGTTTGTTAATGTCGTAAAAACCGAAGGCCAATGCTGAACTAACTGGAATTGTGATAAGAGCTGTAAGCTTGTGATTGGCCATTCCTTAATTCTGATCCCAGCTCTTTCTATATATATGTAAATGGCGATCAAATGTTTTGAGTCAGCCTATTAATAAGTGTTTACAGGGCACTCAGTTATGTAGGATAGTTTCCTACCCCCATGAGGCTACCAGGCCAGCTGACCAATGTGAACTTCTGTCCCTCAAGTACAAAGTCACATACTGTATTATCATGATAACATACCAGATATACCATGTCTGGTATCATATATTGGAGTCAGTTGGGAACAAACACGCAAACTGGAAGGGAAGACACAAAAACCCTACAAGCCATACAACAATATTTATGTTTGCTTATTTTGGGGAAAAAACAACAACATTCAAGAACAGTTTGGATAAAGGAAATTTTCTAAAGCATTGCGGAGCTATTCAGTGGTCAAGCACATACATTACTGATTTTAATAACCTTCATTTACATGAAAGTTCTAGGAAAATATAAATATTAGATTGGGACTCAGTATCGGCAGATATTCGATATTAAATGACTCGGATCAGGATTGGGGGTAAAAAAAAATTCCTCGCAACTCAGCAACAAAATAAAGAAAAATTGAACTTGATGCAAATGAGCAGCGAAAGAGTCAAGCAACACATCCTTTTCTTAAGCTTAGCTTATTTTGGCTCCCATCTCTGGCTGTGTCCCAAACCTTATACCTTTTACCTCACTGAATGCAGTTTAATGGTTGTGTTCCATTTACTATATGCTTATTATAGTGTACAAGTGGCGACGCAGCCGTCGTCTTCGTGCATGAATAGTTGAGATTGTGACTGGTGTGTGGTGAAATGGTAGCGGTGTTCGAAGCAAAATCATGTTATTTATGTAAAAGATAAATTCCCTCCATCATTTTTCAGCAGGTCCTTGATTTGTGAGTTCACATTCATCTTGGGTGTAGAGCGTTCACAAAATCAGAACATAGTGGGCAAAAGAATTTATGATAATAACATTATAATAAATATGTATATGTATACATGTATATATACACCAAAGACAGCTTTATACTGTAGCATAGCTCCACCTCATGTGTGGGGTGTGGAACATTAAACGGTGAACATTCTAACAGAATTTTAAAGGAGATTCAACATTACAACCAATACACACATATCTCTACACTCTGAGCTTTTTACATTCCACACTTGATCCAGAAGTAAATCACACAGGAACATGACGGACACGCAGATGCACTCAAGAGTGTAAAACACACTCACAGGATCTGTAATTGGCATAGAAACAACACTCAGCAAGCGGCTGTCTATCATGGATAATGAGCACCACCTCCTACACTCCACCATAATCAAACAGAGAGGCTTGTTTAGTGGCTGCACTCAAAAAACTGCAGTACGTCAAAATCAGAAGATCTTTTGTCACCAGAGCCAACAGACTCTTTAACTCCTCCCATCGGGGCAGGGTGGGGAGGAATGCCGGGCATGATGATACATTTCCACTCTCTGTGTACAACTCTGTTATGACCTCATAAGCTCAATTCCTTACATAAGCTATATTAGGTTTGAACTACATCTTATTTTGTCCCTTTAAGCAAGAACACCTTGGTTCCTCTCGCTCCTGGATCGTATATGGAACTTGTCACTTAAGTATTCATTTGCACAATTCCTATTATGAATTTGTATAGTTGCTTATACACAGGCTGCACCTTTATAATGCGGTTTTTACAGTGTAATTGTATTGTACAGTGTAGTATTTGTACAGTTCTTTGAGGTTTTGGTGTTTACATTGTTTTATTTACATTGTAGCTACTGGTACATCCATCCATCCATCCATCCATCCATCCACAACAATAAAGGACATACATGCTGTTTCTCTAGCTGCACTGTATAACAAATCTGCAATTCTGTGCAACAGTCGGGCAAAAGCTGCACCAGCAAATGACCCAGTGTTAGGTTAATCAACATTTCAGTCATTTTAGGAAAAAATAATTCAGCAGTGGCCAACGCCAATTTTCATTCCCAAAACCAACACTGAAATTTAAACCGATGTCGATATTAAGCTGATTAAAATTTTTTCAAAAACTACTAAGCTAAAATACCTGTAATTGTAACACATCTAAAAGTAAATGGTCATGTTCAACATTCTCAAACCCTCTAGTACTCCAAAAGATAAATACAACAGATTCTGGATGTGTGCTATTTTATGCAAGATTTGTTACAAGACTACTGAGCCTTAATGGTGACACCCTTTTTTTTTAACATAACTTACTGAGGTGCGAGAACAACATACAGTCATGTGAAAAAATACGAATGGAAACTGGCCATTTTTGTTAAAATATTTAAACAAGCGAACATTTCACCCTTTTTGATTAAGTGGCTACAGATAAAGGTGACCACACTGCAACAACACTTAAAACTGAACTTTTGTGCCTTTCCTTAAACCTGACATCTGGTGTTCTCCTCGCTACTGAAGTATATGGTGTCATCATGATCTAAAGAACTTTTTAAGAGCTTCAGGAAAATATCTCGAAAATTTCTGAAATAAATAATTCAACTCCAAGAAAAATCATTCAAGTTATGTAGATTTCAAACAACTGCCAGTTTGTCCAGGACCAACCACCTGAGTACATTTAGCCCAAAAACGAACTGTTAATGTGAAAAGAAGTCTCAAAGAACCCCAGACTTTCATCACAGGATCAGCAGGTGGCTCCTGCAACTGTGCGTATGTCTACAATCAGAAAGAGACTGGACAGATTTGACTTCCATGGGAGGCGGGTCAAGAAAAACCCTTTTGGAATAATGTAGATAGTTGTTTGACCACAGTAAGAGTACAGATGTGTGGCATAGACCAAAGACAGCTGTTCAAAAAATTGCCCATTACTCAGTAAGTTGTAAATAGCTCATTATGTCACACCTACAACTTAACACTCCTACACCTTACTAAGTTGTGACCACGCATCAGGTTCCTGATGAAAGTCACTATTTGTCATTGTGAACACACTCAAGCACCACAACGACATGTGACCTCTGCATTTTACCCATCATACGTGGGTAAAGTGGAGCAGTAGGCACCGATCAACAACGCCTGGGGAGCAGTGTAGCGGGACGGTAACTTGCTCAAGGTTTACCACAGTAGTGCCTGGGCTGGGACTTAAAACTGTGACCTTCAGGTCCCAAGGGCAGCATCCTAATCACTAGACCACCTTAGTAAGTTGTGGCCACATAGTCGTGGTCACCAATGTTGCTCCATTAAATACAATATATATATAACATAATATTCATTCTTTTTTCCTCTGATATCTGGTCAGCAAAATCTGGTGATATTGACCCCATGCTGACCCACTGATACCCTTATGCTATCTCTATTCAAAGTATTCCATTCTCTACCCAAAGCTCAGCGAGTAACGCAGCCAATTCAGTTCAAGTCTTTTTTCTGTTACAGAGCTAAGGGTTATGTGAGGCTTTTTTAACTCTGAAGTCAGTACTGTACCACTGTTCCTGTTTGATATGCCAATCTCCTTGTCTTTTTGTCTTCCTCCAAGACCCTCTCTAAGGATTACAGCCTTGACACAGGATACGCTTTTGAAAAATCATCAGAATGGCCTTGCTGTTTAAAAGCGTGCAAAAAGACATCGTTCTGGAATACCAAGCAAGCCTATCTACAAAAGAAGCACAACAAACCAAGTGGGAACTAGTAAAAACCTGAGTAAGAAAAAAAATGCAATGCAATACCATTCTTTTCTTCATATAAAAAGCACCACACTGCCAGTCTATTCGACTTTAAGGGGAAACAAAGTGTGCATTTTAATTAGAGGGTGTAACAATGAGTTGATCCGAATCAATGCATTGAACAAAATAGTGCTGATCCGATGTATCGATGTGACAAAAACAATGTTTGTGTTTACTCCACAATTCATTTTGCTTCATTGTGAGCAGTGTTTTGTACTGCGAAGAGGCTCTTACACCATTGTATTTGACTTTAAGTAATAAAATGTTCGCGTTATAATTTGTTTGCATATCTGAGCTGATGGAAAAGTAGCAGATTGTAGGAAATTTCATCATATTTCATACTGTCTGCAGACCCCAGTGTCCAACCAAACCAACAGAATCGCATTTAGCCAAATCGCATCGCTGTAAATTTGGAGCCACTGAAAATGCATCAGATCTTTGGTTAAACTATACACCCTTAATGCTAAAATGGCTTAAGTGGATAATGATGTCTTAGCGTATGCTAGAAAAAGCAGTATTCAATGACGTGCACTCATGCTAGAAATAGTAAACTCATGAAATCATTTGATAGGGCTGAACAATTCAGTGTGTTTTTATATCAAAATCACCATTTAAAACGGTGCGATTTTAATTGCATCATATATTATCCAACAATGACAGGTTTTAATTAGGGGAGATTAATAATAACGATCTTTATATTGTGTTAAATTCAAGGTTGTGATGAACAGACCTTGCTTAATTAATGTAGCTCATTATTTCATTGCTTTAACATTTGAACAATCTTACATTAATGAATCTTAATTAAACTGGATATCTTCTGAATATCGGAGTATCTTTCTTACACCACACAGCCATAACATTAACACCACCTGCCTAATACTGAGTAGGTCCCTCGTGCTGCTGAAACAGCTCTGACTGTATCAGAGCTGGTATACATTTTGTGCAACGGTAGCCCCTCTTTGGGATCAGACCAGATGAGTTGGCCTTCGCTCCCTACAAGAATCAGAAAAATAGTCCATATATCCACTCAAATATTTGAATTTAGAATTCTAAGTAAAATTCATTATGAATATTTTAAAATGTTATGATTGATATCTTAGGCCAAACTGAAGGATCTCCTCAACAGTGCAAATTTGCATTTAATAGCTTCTCTTAAAAGGGGCTAAAGAAGGTCTCAACAAATCTTCTGAGAGCCTAGCTCAAAGTTGCACCTGATTTTAAAAAGCCAAGAAATATTCACGCAACACCCCTGAGATGCTCAAATTGGAATTCGTAGTCAGTCACACGTTTCTCCCTTGTTTTGCCCACCTCAAATGCATATGCATGAGGAAGAGAAGGGGATTTTTTTCTTTTCCCATGAACACAGCTGATAAACCATACACATAAGCTTATGAGTCGGTTTTATATGACCTGGGAAGAGTCTGAACCGGAAAGTGATGTAAAAGAATAGAGCATTAGGATTTAGCAGTACAGTCATAGGTAACAGGAATAAACAACACAAACCTTCCCCTAAAGCAGGGGCTCTCAAATCTAGACCTTGAATCCATATTCCGGTCCTGGATTTTGTAATCACCAGCAGATCTAGGTGGCCAATCAATTATCTCAGCAGATCAGTTAACTACTTATAATTACAAAATCCAGGAGTGGAATCTGGATTCAAGGTCCAGATTTGAGAACCTCTGCCCTAAAGATACAAAACTGGTGCTATATTGGCTTTGCAGTGAAAAGACGACAAATTTGGACCTTCTTAAATCTTGAAAAAAAGTCTGGAGTCAGTGCTTTCAAAACAAACGCAATAATAATAATAATAATAATAAATGTCACAATTATGTTCCCCAACTAAAGGTACTGCAGAAGGCACCACTTCCTCAACAACTGCCTGTGTTATAAACAAGGACACACAGTATCATTAAAGTAAAGGTTTGTCATTGTGAACTCACTAAAGCACCACAAGAAAACATGACCTCTGCATTTAACCCATCACACGTGCACACGTGGAGCAGGGAGTAACCATCAACAGTGCCCGTGGAGCAGTGTTGTGGGATGGTATCTTGCTCAAGGGTACCTCAGTGGTGCCTGTGCTGGGTCTTGAACCTGCAGCCTTTAGGTCCCAAGGGCAATGTTCTAACCACTAGGCCATTTATGAAGTTCTTATGACACACCAAATGCTATTTGACTGCAAAAAGCTCCATCTTGTGGTAAATTGTCCAAATGCTAGTTATTTAGGTCATTATTTTTGGGTCAGTTGTGGCCCAGTGCTTGGAGAAGACGGCTTGTGACCGGAGAATTGCTGGTTCAATCCTAGGACCATCAGGGAAAATGTGAGAAGGGGTGATTGAGTAAGCAATGCGCTACCCTTTCTACATGCTGCTGAAGTGCACTTTGGCAAGTCACCCATCCCCCTAGCTGCCCCCTGGGTGCTGTAGGTGTGCAGCCAACTGCTCCTGCTCCTGATGTACACTGGTGTCATGGATGGGATAAATGCAGACAGAGTCACGGTTCACAGAGCGTATGTGCCACATAATCTAAATAAGATCCAAACAAAAAGAATTTTTCCCCAATTTTATCATAATATTTTTTTTGAAGATTTAGAATTTAAATAGTCCCGGATCTCATAGTAAACTCTGAAAAATGAAATATTATCATAACTTTATCTATTAACATGAAAATGATCTTTTTGCAAGATCACTCACCCCTATCATACCCTATTGTGAGAGTAGGCTTGGTATTTCTCGGGTGGTGATAACCCCATGTGGCATAAAAAGGGACTTTAGGTGTAGCACTAAAGCCATTTAGCCTTTATGGCATACTCAGCAACAAAGGGTGCTTATTCTGCAATGGAAACTGATGATGCCTAGCTACGAAGCCCCCCAGGGATGGACTTAAGGGTTACACACGCATGGCCTGTGTAATACCAATGTGTTGTAACACTGATAGGAGAATTTGCAATTGACAATGTTTGCATACACATATACACATGCTACAATACAGATCTAGGCGCATGGCTAATCACGCCTAAACTACATATAAAAAACACAATACAGGGCAAATTTTTGGGCCGCATGAGGGGTGTCATGAGTGCTGTGTTTGGGTTTGACTGTGTGTGTGTGCGTGAGCTTTACCTCCCTCCTCTGGGGACTGCCATACTATTCACCAGACAGACATAACAGGGGCTTTTGAAGTCTCGGTTCATGAATATTTATTAGAAGAAATCTAGTTCCCCCGCCTAAGCCACACCCCCCGTTCCATTTCGTCTCAGCCTAAACAAAGCCTCCTCATGAAGGGTAAAGTGAGATCAAGACCCTATCTCGCTCTGCCAGAGACACTCAGCTGTCTATTAAATCCCCAACCAAACGCCATAGAGCTATAAAAGAGGCCACACAGGCAAATATAAAACTGCAGTACATCATAAAGCCAATCCAGTCTTTCCATCTGTTCGCCAAAAGCAGGTCCTAATGGTCCAAAATGACCTAAGAATATCAAATAATCAATAAAATATAGCTAGCAACCATTCATTAAGATTTGTTCCCTGACACAACATTTGGGAGGTAAATTTTAAGAATAAAATAAATAAATGAATAAATAAATAAAAGTGAAGTATGCAAGGACTGCACCAATAATTATTGTCTCATAGTTAAACACTCATTTACTTTAGGCACAAAAAAACACCATACAGCATAAAAAGGAAAAATAAATAAAACAAAATAAATAAATAAAAATTAATAAATTACACAAAATTCCAAAAAGCTTAATTAGTAAAAGAAATAAACTTGACCGATAACAGATAAATTAGGCATAAACGTATTTAAAAAAGGAGATTTAGGTAAAATATGAACTTTTTTAATAAAATATGAACTTTACTGGTATAAGATACATTAGGTATCTATAAAGTTATAAACTTAATTAACGGATGATAAATGAAGTAAAATATAAACAGTGATAAACCTTACTAAAGCAATTTTCTTTATTGGTAAAACAAACTAAAATAAATGTTACTGGTAAAAATGTATATTTATACCAGCATAAACAACTTCTTGGTAAAAAGATAAAATAGGTAAATATATAACGTTCAGTGGTTTAGACAAACTTCAGAGATAAACAGTAAAATTAACTTTTAAACAATACTTCTACTCATTCTGCAAGGAATAATATTTTGGCTACTGAAAAAATCACACACCCCTGAAAATTGATTAATTGAAAAATAATAAACCATTTAAAATAATAATAAAAAAGCTTCCTTAGGAAAAGGTACATTTTAATGGTAAATGTTGAAATAATGTAAATTTACTGGTAAAATATAAACTTTAGTGGTAAAAAAAAAAAAAACATTAGCTATGCATACAGTTAAAAACTTTTAAAAAGTTTAATAAATTAAATAAAATATAAACTTGACTAGAAAAAATATTTTAGGTAAGATATGGACTCAGTACGTAAATAAACTTTATGGGTAAAATATACACTATTGATAAAAGATACATTCATTAATAAATATGTTTTTCTTTTTTGAAGAAAGCAGGAATGCATTAATCAGAGTAATCAGGCAACACTAAATAACTGATGTAATACTTCAATAAAGAAACACAAGTGAGACATTAGTACTCCAGATCACCGGTCAGCCCTATCTGTTGTACTGTGAATGTGAAGGTTTGGGTTAGACGCAGCAACAAAGCCTTTATCAGCTCTGCATTATGCGAGCTGTGGAAAAGAGAGAGACAGAGCACCCAACTGCAAATCTACTTACTCTTAGGCCTTATTTGATGTGTGCTGGCATGCACTGCTAATGAAACACACCCCCACACACACATGTATAGACACCTTGGTGTGGTTAAGACCGGAGTCCCAACAAGATTTTAAGATTAAAAGGAATGGCCAGACTGATTAACCCTTAATTAGTGTCTCTAACCCACAAAGAGCCTTTCCTGTGTCACTAGAACACCTTCATCTGACACACTTCGCACAGAGCCACCACCATCCCTCTGCCTCCGTTTAAAAAGTCAATTAACATTTACCATCATTATGAATATGCCATGATTAATTAAGTCTGTCGGATGATGATGCATATTTTAAGCTGCCCTATTGCATAACGAGTTTATTGTTTCTTACAGTTAGGACTTAATAATAATAATTATAATTATAATAATAATAATAATAATAATTGAATATTATACAATATTATATTAGACAAAAGTCTTTTATATGTTCATTTTCATGAACTTTTATTTAACTGACAAAATTACCAATAAATCAACTATTTTACTGACCAACTTATTTGTATTTTATAAGAATACACATGTATGGGTTTGCCTCCTGTCTTGGGTGTAGCCTGCCTTGGGCCTGTAATTGGCTGGGATTGGCCGAGATCCAAAATGAAAGAAGCAATGAAAGTATACACATATTTATAGTTTGAAACTGCAACAAACTTAAAAAAAAGTCGGGACAGAGTTAAAATAAGACTGAAAAGTGCACAGAATATTTAAGTGACACCGGTTTGGAGGACTCCACAAGCAGGTTGGCAGCAGGTGTGGTACCATGACTGGGTATAACCATAGCATTGATCAAAGTACTGTGTGAGCTGTTTTACACATAAGAAACATCGATATTTTACACATGCTTATATTGATTGATTGCTATTAGGGTCATTTATGCATGGAATTGTAGCATTTTCAAAAAATAACATTTCTGACATTATACTTGTTCTTGGGGTCAAACTGACCCTAGACATTATATGCTACTATAGTTAATAAAGTATTTATATGTTTTATTCCAAATGTTATAAATAACAAAATCTGTACTTAGAAATAACATAAAACAAAGAACTTGCCGTGCCACCTTAAATGGTAAAATGATGGAACAACAGGACCAGAAGTGATATTAACTCTAGGATTACTAAGAATTTCTCTCTGAGTTAGCGTTAACACTGTTTGTTATGCAAATCAAGCCAAAGTTTCTGTTTATGCCCCAGATGTGTGTGTGAGTGAGTGAGTGAGTGAGTGAGTGAGTGAGTGTATTGTGTGATGAGCTGCCACAGTTCATGCTGCATATAAACAATAAAAAAATCAGACACACAAAAATCAAACAAAGACTTGCTCATGCGGCATGTTTCCTTTCTATATGGCTGGTGAAACAAGGAAGCCACTATTTGGCTTCACAGTCAATCAGCTAGCTGCTCATTTGGAGAAACTCAACACTCAACTCCGTCCCTTCCAAACGTCTCATTTTTTCTCTATTAGTTTTCCCACCTAATTTGTGCCCTTATTCCCACTTTATTTTGCATTATGGGTAAGGCAAAGCTACAGTGCAAAAGTGGGTGGGAATACAGGTAAAATTAGGTGTGAAAAGCAATAGAGGAAAGAGGAGTTGAGACGCCAAGGAGCTGCCGATTGGCCATGAAGCCAAACACATCAGCTTCCCTGCATATGGTCGAAAGGAATAACCAGAGAAAGGGAACATGCTGCACACACGCAGGCAGAACTTAGTTAACAATGTTTCTTTATTACATATAAGTTGTGTGACTGACTGAGACTCTGTCTTTCTCTCTCTCTCTCTCACACACACAGCTGAACTACCGACCAATTGAAATTGACTACAATCATCCATCCATCCATTTTCTAAACCACTTCTTTCGCTTCCGGGTTTCGCTTCTGGAGTCAATCCCAGCTGACTGTGTGCATAAGGTGGGTTCACCCAAGACAGGAGGCCAACCCATCGCAGGACAACACATAGACAGACAACCATTCATACACACACTCACACCTACGGGCAATTTTAGAGTATCCAGTCAACCTACTGCAGCCTTTGGACAGTGGGAGGAAGCTGGACCACCCTGAGGAAACCCACGCGAACACGGGGAGAGCTTGCAAACTCCACACAGAAAGGCACCTGTGGCCGACCGGACTGAACCCAGGACCTTCACTTCTGCACCACCGTGCCGCCCTGGACTACAATCAGTAAAAATAAATTCATAAAATAATTGCATTATCTAATCACCTTGTTGAAGCAGTTATGATAGAATGGGGCTGGTGGTTGTTCACAGGCCCTGTGTTTTAGTGATTCCTGCAGTTTTTGCAATTATGATGTACTCATGATGAAAAGCATATCATGGTATAATTCCTCACAACAAAATATCATATTGCCCAGTCATGATGGTGTGCACATGCTTACTGGCTTCTAAAGACCCAGTACAAAGGCCCAGTGACGAGTCCCGATCCAAGTCTACTTTTTCTCTAGTCATGCTCCTATTTCCAGACTGCAGCTACATCCCACTGAGTCATCCTCAGAGAGCTGGATCCATTTAACTCTGGCTGCTGCGTCGTAACGGATGTGTCGAGGCACACTTCACTCAAGCGTAGACAGTTTTAAGGAAAAAAACTCTGCAGGCTGTGGTCTGAACGGTCTTCAAACAATTACCATCAGCACCCATCACGCTCATTCAAATTCCACCATAAATCACCACTGTATATATTACATGGACACAATTTCATTTCATGGACCCTAAAGCAGCTGCACAGGAGTCAAAGGTTCCCATGTCCAATGCCAAGCATTAGCTAAAAGGGCCCATTGGCATTAGCTATGGAGCAACTGACCTGCATCGTACGGACTAAAAGAAAACCTTTAGGGTGAGTTGGAGTGGCATTTTAAACCACAACTAAGCATTTAAAATTAGTATCTGACCTCACTAACGCTCAAAACTAAATGCAATCAAATCCTCACAGCAATGTTTTAACCTACAAAGGAAATGTGGGATCAGCCATAACATTAACACCACTGACAGGTAAAGTGAATAAGATCGACTGTCTATTTATTTCATTACAATGGCACCTGTCAGGGGAGAATGATATATTAAGCAGCAAGTGAACAGTTAGTTCTTAAAGCTGATGTGCTGGAAGCAGGAAAATGGGCAAACGTAAAGACCTGAGCCACTTTGACAAGGGCCTTATTTTGACCGAGTCGGAGCATCTCCAAAACAACAGGTCTTGAGGAGTGTTACAGGTGTGCAGTAGTTAGTACCTACCAATAGTCATCCAAAAGAAGGATAACTGGTGAATCAGCGAATTTAAGTCTCACTGATGCATGTGGTGAGTGAGGGCTAGCCTATCTGGTTCGATCTCACAGAAGAGCTACTGTGGATTAAAAAGCGAATGCTGATAGAAAGGGGTCAGAACACACAGTGCACCACAATCAGAGCCGTTTCAGCAGCACGAGGGACCTACTCAATGTTAGGCAGGTGGGGTTAATGTTATGGTCGATCGGTGTATATAACAAAATGTCTTACTTCTGTGATAATATATTTATGCTTTTAAAATCAAATTTATGCTGTTCATTTTGTTTCCCAAAAAATAAACAAACAAACAAATAAATAAATAAATTAGAACAAAAAAAAAAATTTTGAATTCCTCTAATAAAGGTGATATTGCGATGTAGAACTGATATTTCCAGCATGTGCAAAGCCCGATCCTAACAACTGATCAAGACTAATTTCTATTTATTTATTTATTTATTTTAACATTTTTTTTGAAAAACGATATGCAACAGACTTCTGTTTGGACCAACAAAACGGTCTTAAGTGACGACAAGTTGAGCGCCTGCCATGCCAAGGCCAATTCTGTCTAAGTGCATTAAGTAAAAGAGGCCGCCACAGGACGGCCAACAATGGACCATACCTCTTGATGTGGGTTACCATGGTTACAGCTGCGGGCTGCCTGTGAGTGTACCCCGCGTGAGTGCATGTCCCATTTAAAACTGCAGCACCACAACCCAGCACGTGTGCTTCACACAAGCATTCGACCAACCGACCGACCGACCAACCCGTCAGTCAATCACTCAATCAATCAACCAACCAACCAACCAATCAATCAATCAATCAATCAGTCCATCAGTCTGACCGTGTACCAGCCGGCGGCTTCCCTCCAGCTCGTTATGACTCAGTGTCTTATATAATCACTCTCTTATTCCTGAAGCAGAGACGGCTCGCACCCCAGTGTTTCCCACCATGACCTGCGCACAGAGCCACAAACAGCGGGGGAACCCCACAGCACTGCAGTGCGTGTGTTTATGCTGCACAGGACTGCAGACTTGTGCGTGGAAGTTCTGCAGAAATCCCCCCCAAAAAAGGATGGACACGCGTGCACCAGCTCTCCACTGTTACTGTGTCAAACGTTGTGATGGATTTGCCCGTCCAACTTTCTTTACGGCGAATGACAAAGATGTTCGTAAGCACTAAAACAACTTAAAAAATATGAACAAAACAAAAATGACAACTTCTATTATTAATATTATTATTTACAATAAGGCACAGTTATAAAAAGGTTCTAGAATTTGTAGGGACCCATACTTTAGGGACCCATACTGCATTTCCATCATAAAGAATTCAACCATGCATTTCAGTGGTTCTTTGAGTGTTCATGGTTCTGCATCTAACCTTTGGCTTCTCCTTAAGAACCCATGAGGAACAAGCCCAAAAACTGGAAGCAGACGCTTTCATAGGTCAAAAAAATGAGTTTTTCTGCCACCATGACTTCACTGACAGCCATAGACTCTCTTATCTCTCTCTCACACACACACACACACACATACACACACATACACACACATAAACACACATACACAAGCACATCACCTTTCTTCTTGACCATGACCATCAGCAGTAAGATGAAGCCTGGCTGTTGATCAGTCCTGCTGTCACCGCTGCTGCCGTGTAGACGGCGTATAGAAACGCCCCTGAGCCGCAGAAACAACGAGAGAAAGGCTCGAATCCGCACCAGTGACAAAAAATAGGAAGAAAGAAAGCCGCTTGAAAGCGAAGAGGCGGTCTGGCGTGTGCGTCTACTCCCCTTGCTTCTCTCGCTCTCCTCCTCTCCTCTCTCTTTCTGCCTCCCTCTGTCCCCTCCCCCCCTCGGCTCCTCGCTCTCTCCCTCCCTCGTCCCGCTGTGGGCTCACCCATCTCTCGCTGCAGTATGGAGGTTGCAGGGGCTGCCATGTGACAACAGCAGAATATGTTTATCAAGTGCGCTCCTCTTAAAGCGCACCTGCACGCGCGCCCAGAGGAAAACGAACGCGGCAATGTACAGATATACCGTATGGACCCGAAAAACCTGTAGACACCTGCGCTTTTTTATATCAGGGTATTAAGGACGTGGAATTTCCACTTACATCAGATGCAGGTGATCAGGCAAGACATGATCGAAGTCAAAATTTTGCTTTTTCAGTTTACAAACCGCATTTCCAGTTAAGCCATTTTGTAAAATGCAGTAAAAAACAAGAATGTTGAATGTGTTCATTGTCTGGACCCTTTTTTTAACTGACAAAGGTACGAAGTTATTTTCAAAATTTGAACTACGGAGATTATGTATAAATGTATTAATATAAACATTTATAATTTGTCACCTACAGCACTTAAAAAGTTGGGAAAGAGGCATGTTTACCATGGTGTTAAACCCATTTCCTATTAATTACACTGTTTTACTGTTTGGGAACTGAGGAGACTAGCTGTTGCAGTTATGCTGAAATACCCATGAAAAGAATGATGGCTTGAAAGCAGTAAATGTCACCTAATCAAGTCATTTACACATATACCAATTAGTCCTGCAATGGGCACTGATGCACATTGCCTTTGGTGTCCATCACTGCAAACAGATTGACTTTTCACTCTTATTTTGCCCCAGTCCCAAATTTTTTCAGCCATCAAATTCTAAATGTATTCATATTAAATCTTGCCAAGGCATAAATAGTCATTTCTTTGCACTTTTTTGTGAATTAAATGAGAATTTACCAAGTGCAGAAATTTGCTTTGATTGCATTTTACTAAAAATGTCCCTACTTATCCAGTATGTATAACTGCAGTCTAGCATCATGCTAAGGGATGTGGGAGAGGAAGGGCCACCCTCCCCACCCAAAGAGAGCAAGGACAATTGTGGGGTTAAATATGGGGTGAGGCTTAGACTGTCATACCACTCAGGAGCACCCTACAGATTTGTTTGCAGTTAAAATATTCTAATATCTGGCAGTTCTGCAGTACATATTCCTGCGTGCGCATGTGTGAATTCAAGTTCAAGTAGAACATGCTTTTAGAACATAGTTCTTTTACTTCTACCATCATCTGCAAATTTTCACACCCATCAGATATCTCTTGCATTTGCCCTAAAGACGAAAAAGTGACAAAATCCACAATCACAACTCATAACATTTTCACGTTATTGTTAACAAAACACAATATCGAATGGTCTAGGTTTACGCTGAGTGATGCTGTTTCCACTAGACCTGGTCCACTTCAGCACAGTAATTTTGAGAACATTGCCTAGATGTAGATGGTTTCAATACAGAGGTCACATTCCATTGTGGTGTACTTTGTGTGATGGGGTGTGTTCACAATGACAAATAGTCATTCTCACTTAAAAAAGCAGGTTCATGGAAACTGAGAGACTAAAATACAGCCTTCACATGATGGGGTTAGTTTTTCTAGGGCTGCAGTACACCCGATTTAAACTGCACATGCACAAGATGCCGCAATGGCTGCCTCACCTATTATGCATTTGTTTAGTGTGTTGATTGTGCAGCTCTTCAGAAATGGATAAAATGCACAGCATCATTATGCAAAGATCACTAGTTTGATCAACAAACTAGCGATTGGTGTCACAGCCATCCGTGACCAGGAGTCTAAGACAACAATAATTTTCATCTTTCCCAGTGCGTAGGAGGTCCCTCCCTCTACCCAATCACTCTGTGTGATGCTAGGTAACAGAAATAGCAGTTAGCATTGCCCTTAAAAATGTGTGGAGCTGTGCAGTGACGTTGGTTTAGTTTTAACCCGAGTCTTAATGGTATCATGAGGGGTCTAGCTAGAGGGAGGAGCTGGACACTAAATTGGGGGCAAAATCAGGGAAGAATCTCCTCCCAACATGAAAATATAGCTAAAAAAATGAACACACTGCACCCAGTGCTAGCAGTGAGTCATGCAGTGTCGTCAGCAGTAGGCTGAACAAACCACGACAAATGTTTTAAGTTCTGACTTGCTAAAGGTCACTCGCGTGGTCATGGCCTGTGATTGTCCAAATAGACAAAAGGCAAGTGAGTTAACAAGGCAGCCATAAGCCTGACGCGACTATTTCCTCTGTATACATTCAAAACAATGTTGCTATTTTTTTTTCTGGAGGAAAATTCGCAATTGGAAGTGGAGTAGTGGGCAGCTATCAACAGCGCCCTAGGAGCAGTGTAGTGGGATGGCACTCAAGGGTACCTCAGTAGTGCCCGGGCCAGGACTTGAACCTGCGACCTTCAGGTTCCAAGGGCAATGTCCTAACCACTACGCCACCATGTTGCTGAAACAGCTTTCTATCACAAGTCAGCCCAGATGGGCTAGCCTACAGTCCCCACATGCACCAATGAGTCGTGGGTGCCTATGATGCTGTCGTCGATTCACTGGTTGTCCTTCTTTGGTCACTTTTGGTAACTGCTGCACACCTGGAACACTCCACAAGACCTGCCATTTTGTAGATGCTCCGACTCAGTTGTCTAGCCTTCACAATAATGTCAAAGTGGATCAGATCGATACGCTTGCCCATTTTTCCTGTTTCCAGCACACTGACTTCAAAAACTCACTGTTCACTTGCTGCCTAATATAGGTCATCCCTCCAACAGGTGCCACTGTAATGAAATAACTGGATAGTCAATGTTATTCACTTCACCTGTAAGTGGTGTTAATGTTATGGCTGATTGGGTGTGTGTATCATTTGTGTTTTACATATTATTATGCACCACTGTTTACATGAGTGCACTTTGGAAGAAGGACTCCAAAACTATTCCATTAGCAAAGTCAAAGTGCCAGCCTGACTTTTTACCTTTGATGTTTTACAGAGCTAAACGCCTTTAATCGTTGCATTAGTTGCTCATTTTTGACACAACCTCCACATGCTCCTGCAACAAAAAACATCAACAGCAAAGCAAAACAAAGAAGGTGAAGCTGAAATATCTAGACTAAATAGGCAGAGAAATTATAGGCAAATACCTATAAAGACCAGACATTTGGAAAAATTTGTTAAAATAAAAATCAGAGCTGCTTAGCCACAGCAACAGTACATGTGCGGTGTGGGGCTGTTTAGAAGAAGAACGTCATACCAACTGTAAAGCATGGTGGTGGAAATGTTTTTCCAGTATAATGGCAAATGCCTACAATAAATTATTTCTGCCAAATGGAGCAATACTAGCTTATGAGGCTAAGGGTGAACTTGCTTTTTCTCACAGAGGAATATTACATTTATTGATTTTTGGAAAAAAAAATGTATGACACAAAAAGCAGTCTTCAGGTTAAATCTCGAGAAATATTTGACTCATACATGACTTTTCTCAGGGAATACGAGACAATGAAAAACACATGCAGGTTAAACCTTTTAACTACACAACATCTCTTTGCCACATCAGTTTATGCCCCACTTTCCTGCAAACTGTGTTCAAAGGACATTTCACCAAATTTACACACCATTATCTCAATCATACTCACAAAGAATGCAAATGTACTACAAAACAAAAGCCTATAACTCAGTACTACAGGTTTCTTTCACCACAGCAGCATCAAATTTGGATGTACAGCTTTCAAACTATGTTTTTCTGTGATTGGCTGGTCATAATCCAGCCCCTCCCTGAGGTAGTCCAGGCCAGACCACAGTCACTCAGACAAATCTGGAGATTTGAACCATGGCTGCAACCGTCACTGGATGAATCAAATCTAAAATGTCATATTTACCTACTGTTCCAATGTAATCTCCTGGTAAAACACTATGGTACTTAGTGCCCCCGCATACCCTGATTAGTGGCCAGAAGCTTGCAATTATGTAACTCAGGATTTAAGAGTCTCCATTAATTTTTATTCCTAAACGTAGAGTTGTAGCTCTGCTTTGGATTCGGCATACTGATTATGAGGTTGCATAAGCTAGGCTTTCCCCCTCCCAGCCTCTCTCTCTCACGTCCAAGCTCGCATACACACTGAGCCTCTATGATGATCCCTGATAGCAGCCTCTCTCAATTAATCACTTCCCTCCTATTAATAACGGGTAATCTCACTTCAGCACATGATAAATTCACTTTCATGATCTCCTCATGGCCACCCCAACTCATCCAGTCAGTATCAGTGCATGGTTTTTACAGCAGCATGGGTTAAATAAATAATATCTGAACTTCAACAGACAAAAATTACATATACATTATATATATATATATATATATATATATATATATATAGTCATGACCCAGACTGATTCTTTCATGGACGCTCCTTTAAAACTCAATCTTGATCCTCTCACCTGCTACCAACTCACCTGCTTATTATGCAATGCTTCAAAACTGCATAACTTCAACTTTCCACTCTTATTTTGCTCCATCTCAACTAATTTTGAGTGTGTTGCAGGAATCAAATTCTACATTTGTTTATATTTACAAAATATATTTAAGCTGATCGATCAAAAATGTTTTCTTTAAACTTTGATTTATATAAAAGTTCGAGAGAGTTAATAACATGTTCAAAAAAAAGTCCTAACTTTTCCCAGACACTGTGTGTGTGTGTGTGTATATATATATATATATATATATAATATTGTTTTTAAATCTTTTTTTTAATTTCCTCTTTGACTGGTTTGGTGTAAAATGCTCTGTTCTAGAGAAACCTATGAAGTTCACAGTGGTGGAGATAGGAACCAGTCATTACACACAATTTATGATAGTTCACAATAGTTTTTAGAAGGTCTAAATATAGTTTTAAAACCCATTCATGGTGGAGGGCTACACGCAGGGCACTGTAGTGCAAAATAGTCCCCCAAAGAGTTTTTTTTGTTCAAATTTAACAGCTTAGATATTGTGTGTAGATTCACTGATGACTTCAGATCTTTGGTAAATAGAAATTAGTCTGCAGTGGATGGGTATGGGTGGGCATGAACAAACAGCTCTTGCTGTTTTGTAACACTTAAGCCATGAAAAGATAAAAGACATAAGTCGTAGATCTGGAGGAGTCTGCACTTTGCAGAGAAGCCTAACTCCCAAGAAGGAGCTTCACTTTATCAAGAAGAACGAAATTTTCACAATGACCCTCAAGAACGTGACTAGTGCTTTGGCCACCCTACCTAAACCCATCCCTCACCATACCTGGCAGCAGACTTTCACTCAGGTAGTAGTCATCAGGGTTAATGAAGGGCAGTTGCTGCATTATGGGTTCCTTAGGGATAAGGTAGAGCACCTCTGCCACACGCCCATCCTCGATGACCGATATCCGTTTGACTGAGTTTTTGCGCTTGATGCGGCTGCGGTCCACCTGTTGGCTGCGTACGGAACCACAGAGCTTGCCCAGGCTGTTCAGAGTGGGCAATGAGGGCATGGCTGCTGTTCCTCACCCACACCTGCTTTGGTGCTGCTCTGGGATTACCCTGCACTTGAGTAGCAGGATCCACTAGGCAGGTCCTCTTGAAAAACTTTTGACCGAAGTGTCACCATTTACCAACCAAGGATTCCAGCTGCTCTCAAATTTTTAGACAGGTTTCCAGATAAGCATCAGGAAGCAACGTTGGATACAAATAATCAGTTTTACTGGTCTTGATGATCTTGATTTTTGACCAAATCTGGAAGATATCCCCGATAGTTGTCTAGTCTTGCGATCTTCTTGGGATATTTTCTCTCTGGATGGAAACATCCAACTTCAGACAAGAACCAGTCTACCACACCTCATCATCAGGTATCCACTAGGCTGGATGAAGGTCTAAACCCAGAGCGAAGTCCACAGAGCAAAGGGCAAGAAGCAGCTTACAGTGCGAGATCCACCCTAGGCTAAACCATGAGCTCCTTGCCTTCCCCTAAGAGGATTAGGCCTGACGTCCACTCCGTGATTATCTTGAAGGGTGTGATTAGGTGACGCTTGCACCATATGATCCCCCACCACCACCAAATCAGAGCAGTGTTGTGATACTAAAAAAATCTCTGTGCAACCCTTAATCCACAAATAAGAAGGGGATCCTGTCTCTAAGAATATTACCAGATACTTTTTTTAGTTTTTAGACTATTTTAAGTGTACACTGATTAAATTATACTACTTAAATGGGCAGACCTTTGGTGGTCTACTGTAAATATGGCTCTCTTGTTAAATCGTTCCTGAATATATGACTCTGGACAGATGAACCTGAGGACATATCTAACATTTTCCTAACAATCTCAAAAAAAGGTACTAAACAGCACTTTGGGTACAAACACTGGTAGATACCCTTGAGTACCACTCCAGTAAGGAGTGGTACTCAAGGGTATGTACCCTTGGAATGTAATTATACCATTTTATGTGGCAATTTTTGATGCCCAGGCCCAACACCAAGGCTTCAACAAAACGTATGGGAAATATACCCCTCAAAGTTCCAAATGTTAGGTGACTTTAAAATTGTGCACTCCTTCTCCTTGCTGGGAGGTGGTAGGGATGTAATTGTAGCCTTTTATAGTACTAATTTTAATAATGTAAATGCTTGGATTCAAGACAGAGTTGATGCAAGTTAAAAAAAAATGTAAACACAATGTAATGAAAACAATCATGTTCCTTAACTAAAGGTAAAGACTCTTTGGCAGGTGAGTGAGTGAGTGAGTGAGTGATTATTTGTCATTGTGAATACAGCACAGCACACAGTGCACCACAACCCATTTAACCCATCCGTGTAGGAGCAGTAGGCAGCTGACATAGGCAGCAGTGCTTGGGGACGGTACCGTGCTCACCTGTACCTCAGTGGAACTTGTACCGGCACGGGATTTGAACAGGTGACCATCAGATCACAGGGGCAATGCCCTCATCATTACACCACCACTGCCACTACTGTACCACCATTGTCACTCTTTAGTAGAGGGGTGTCCAACTGCACATTTGGAGGCCCAGTGTCCTGCACAATATTAAGATTGCACTACTCATACACACCCACAAAACCGGGCAATTTACAAGGAAGTTTACTCAGGTGTGTATGAGCAGAAACTGCACTGGACACCAGCCCTATATACAGATATACACTAATCAACCATAACAATAACACCACTCACCGGCAAAGTGAATAACTCTTATTTTGTCACAATATCAGAATCAGAATCATTATTGTCATTGTAGCATTGTACAACGAAATTAAGGTGCAGTTCTCTTAGGGAAAAAGCAGTCATTTAGCACCTGTCAGGGGGAGGGATATATTAGGCAACTAGGAAACAGTCAGTTCTTGAAGTTGACGTGCAGGAAAGAAAATTAGGCAAGTGGTGTTAATGTTATGGCTGATTTGTGTGTGTGTACATATAGATGGCTAAATGTAATTTATTACAAGAAGGGGTTTGCTGGAAGCCTGATCTTACAACGCACAAAATATCATGGTGTGTGGAAATAGGGGGCATACGACTGCAAAGCTCAGCAGGCCACAGCCCTTGGGACAGACGAAGTGACGGCAGTGTTGCACAGTTGCGTGCGCCGAGTAGGACTGGGCTTCTAAGCAGGATTAAGAAGATATGAACTGTTACATTTTAATCTTCGCGATATCAAGTGTTTGCCCCAAATGATTAACATGCTGACTTTAAATAGGATTTAGATGGACAAGAGAGAGAGAGAGAGAGAGAGAGAGAGAGAGAGAGAGAGAGAGAGAGAGAGAGAGAGAGAGAGAGAGAG
>JBBPDA010000145.1:25169272-25187038 GCA_037974385.1 Arnoldichthys spilopterus
AGAGAGAGAGAGAGAGAGAGAGAGAGAGAGAGAGAGAGAGAGAGAGAGAGAGAGAGAGAGAGAGAGAGAGAGAGGATGAGAGAGGGTGGGGGGATTGATTTGTCAGAGTTTCTCTGGTGTGCAGCTTTATGAATAATACAGCTGTTCTCCGGCGCTAGTCATGAAGTCTTCCGTCTCTGTCCGACATACATCATGCCTTCATTTTTGCTTGAAATAAAACATCAGCCTCTACAGCACCTGAGATGCACTCTCTGTAAGAGCCAGACCAGCTATGAAGCATAATCCACAGCTCCTTAATCCCACCGATTTACACTTTTTATGGGTGTGGTGTGCAGCAGCAGCTTAGAATCCTAGGCTAGCACCAGCAAAGCATCGGTTATTAGCTTCTGACTACTGGAAGCACGCTGTGCTGTTATGAAAGACACACGTAAGGCTTCGTATCATGACAAAAACATGCCTTTTTTATAAACAAAAGAGTTTGAGATTGAAGTGAAAGTGACTATTTGTCACTGTAAACACACTCAAGCACCATGACGAAACGTGCCCTCAGCATTTAACCCATCGCACGTGCACACGTGGAGCAATCTCTAAGCGCCCAAGGAGCAGTGTAGCGGGACGGTACCTTGCTCAAGGGTACCCCAATGGCACCCTGCCTGAACTTGAACCTGTGACCTTCACTTCACAAGGCCACAATGTCTTCGAACGAGCTTAACTACCATGAACCACCTCCATATGCTTCATTTGCTGCCCACCTCCTACTCACAAAAATTACAGACCTTAACTAATGGCATCTTTTGTTTTTTGTCTTTTTTTGTTTGGTTTCCATATTGCCATCTAGTGTCGACCACAGGAGGAATGGCTCCCCTTTGGAATCTTGGTTCCTCCCAAGGTCTTCTTTCTCCAGCTTAGGGAGTTTTCCCTTGCCTCGGTCACCAGTGGCTTGCTCATTAGGCGCTCAGGCCTGGACTTTTAAGCTGCTTTGTGACCATGTCAGATGTAAAAAGTGCTATAGAAATAAACTGCATTAAAAAGGCAAGAAAAACAAACAATGATGAGAGCCAAGGTGGAATTACTCATACACAGGGTCAGACAACACTGCTATTTTAATGCATACCAAGCCAACTTTTATCTCCACAGTTTTACAGCAACCAAAAGATCACATATATACCCACCATTCTCTTAAGTTCTCTCTTTCTGGTCAATTCAGATCAAATTCCAGACATTTCAATGAGATATTCAGGTCTATACCTCTGCGGAACCTAACAACAGCAATCTGGCAAAATTTCTATCCTCACTCGATCTTCCCACACTTTCAGCTAAAGAATAAAGTCTGATTTTTAAAAGTAGGCCCAATCTTTTGTCTTATGCGCTATAGCAACCTGATTTAATCAAAACATCACAACAACATGGAAACCTATTGAAGAAGCAACTGTTGCACCACATGATCGTATTCAGAAGTATCCCTGTCAAACAATGCAATCTTTGTTTTGGCTTAATATCAGCATATTTAATATCAACTCCAGAGCCTAATACCCATCAACTTGAAGTGACAGTGACTATTTGTCGTTGTGAACACACTAAAACACCACAACGAAATGTGACCTCTGCATTTAAACCATGACACGTGCCCTCGTGGAGCAGCAGGTAGCTATCAACAGCGCCCGGGAAGCAGTGTAGCGGGACGGTACCTTGCCCAAGTAATGCCTGGGCCAGGACTTGGACCTGCGACCTTCAGGTCCCAAGGGCAATGTCCTAACCACTAGGCCACCACTGCCCTTACACCACATTCTGGCGTAAGGGCCAGTATTCAATATTCTGAAATTGAAATACAATGCGTCTCCAACATCAAAAATGCTTGTGATCGGAGGGACACCTGGGACCAGCAGAGAAAATGTGGGAAGGGGTGAGGCACCACCTTACACCCCCCACCCTCCCCACCCCCCAACTCCCCACCTGAAGTGCCCTTGGGCAAGATACTCAACCCCAGAAGGGGTGTAGCCTACTGCTCCTGTGCCTGGTGTATGTAGTTTTTTTTTTACACTACTTCAGGGACTGTATCTACTGTCTCTATTTCTTTTGGTGACAATTGGCCTACGATCTTTTAAAATAGACTGTAAAAAGCAGAACAATTACACCAAAGATGCTTTCCTAAATGATTTTGCAGATCTTGAACTCTTAGTATGTCGATGGAACTCTCCAAATGTACTCTCACAGTGTCGACTCTTAAAAAGGGTCAAAAATTACATTAACCTTCTCTGAGCACAAGCACCCTTTATTGTGGGTGGGTGGATGAATGGGTTTCTTTGGTTCATATGCTTATATCTGTGCTCATTTTCACTTCATGCACAAAATAAAACAAAGCCGTGGATCAAATGAAATTTTGAGTCCTAGCCAATCTAGAGTCTAGCGTAGACATTACTGCACACCTCTGCCGTCTCAGATGCCTGGTGGCATCATGATGTGGAAGGCTGGGTTGTGATCGTATATGTCGACTGAAGGGTGGTGGAGAATGTATATGTTGACTGGGGTGGGGGGTATCATCATATTTGCCAACCAGTGGCCTGGGAGTGAGAATCGTATTTGTTGGTCGAGAGCTGGCGATCATATTTGTCGACTAGTGGGAGGTGGTGCCCGTACATGTTGACTGAGGGGTGGTGGTGATCATATATGTTGACTGGGATAGGGGGGACTGTTGTATCTGACAAACAGTTGGGTGGGTGTTGCATTCATATTTGTTGACTAGAGTGTGCCAATCATTATTAGCTGAACCTTGGGCCAACCTTACCTGGGCCAGTGGGGGCAGGGATTATACTTGTTGTCTGCAGGAGTATAAAAGAACGGCCCTGGCCCAATTAACACCAGCTTTAACTGGTTTACACTTCATATTCTCTGTATCCAGGGTTTCTGCAGGTTTCAACAAGTCAAATTTAAGACTTTTTAGGATCTTTTTAAGACCGTTATGAATAAAATTTAAGACCAAAATCCAAGAGTCTTAGACTTACTAATAAAATAAACAAATTTATTCACATTTACCAAACTTCCACACTGGTGGGCAGTAGCGGTCTAATGGTTAGAACCTTGCCCTTGTGAACAGAAGGCCGCAGTTTCAAGTCTTGACCCAGGTAGCACCATTGAGCAAGGTACCATATATGGAACAGGTCCTTGGTCAAGGGAACCTCAGTGGTACCCAGGTCAGGACTTTAAACACCCCCTACACCCCTGCCAAAAAGTGACACAACATTAATTTCACAATGACATAAGACCAAAACATTCACTGATTTTGATTAAGGATGCACAGACTTGTAGACACAGTTTACAGTTAATACTACTTTCATAATCCCAAACTCGTCACCATGGTTACGGCAATCATGCTTATGTGTTTCATCTGGGCCAAAGTCCTTATTATGCTGGTTGATGGACCAGGCGGCGCGGAGTCCTTATCCCTGTTGGCTGGTGTGGCTGCTTGCTTTAGCCACACCGGACTCGCGCCGGTAATTAGGTAAAGGTTCTGGGTTTGAACTCAGGGTCTCCCTTTCCTCCCCCTTTCCCCCTTTCCCCTGTTTGGGGAAACTTTTATTCCTCAACTCGAGCCTGTGGCTCCGTACGCAGCTGCAGGTTGGTAGAGGGCCTCTTTCCCTGGTCCTCTGAGGAGCACACCGCCCGCGAACCGGCTGGCAACGCCGGATCAGCTGCACTTCCTCTCGAGTTGAGGCCTCTAGAAAATAGCAGACGTGCCCAGACCAAATGCCTGGGGCCCGCGGGCCAGCGTGAGACGGACTCCCAGACGGCCGAGGGCGGATAGAGATTCTGTGACTGGCTTGAAACTGGTCACTGCATACGGCGTGTTAAAGCCCATGTCTGCTTCTAGAGACCCTTTCCCTCCTCCCTGGTGGCTGGTGTGCCAACAGTATGCCGGAAGCAACCCCCGAGCCAGCACGAGACGGACTCCCTGACGGCCGAGGGCCCGGGGGATCCATGACTGGCTCGAAGTGGGTCCCCACATACGGCCGGGACGGCTAGTTGGCTCGCACCTGCTTCCAGGGGTTCCTTTCCTTACCCTTCCCAGTAACCTTTTCCTTTACCGGCATGGCCTCAGGGTGGCCCCTAGCTTAGCCCGTGTTACCATCTCACAAGCTAAGCTAACCGCTACATATGTTAGCTTACACCGCGGTCTGTTTACATATTGTGCCAGCGGAAAACGGGTGGGTTTACGCAATATTCCACCTGTATTCAGCGATGGCCAATCAACTTGTCTTGTCTCGCAAAGCGCCCCTCCTCTCCTCGCTGACACAACCAGGGAGGCAAGGCCCCCTTCTGCTCTCCTGCAACTGGGCTCTCTGAAAACTCCCGCATAGGCCTCGACGCCGGCGCGTTACAACTGTCTGTCTGCTTTCGAAACAATGTTCTGTCATTAAAGTCACATGAGAAATGGCACAACCATTGTAACAAAGAGGGGTTTAAAAATAGACGTCCAACAAAAACAAGAGCTGTTTGCGCGATTGTAAGTTCTAAAAAAAAACGCACGAAAGGAAAAAAAAGGGATGAGTGAAGGAACGAATCAGCACATGTGGGTAGTAAGGATTGTTTAAGGAAAAGGGTCCCTTTCCGGGGAGGTGGTGGCACCTGTCACCCCAGTCCTAGCTCCCAAATCAAGCATTCCACAGGTGGTGTGGATAGAGGAGCTAAAGACTGGGGTTACTTAACTTCGCAACCAACACAGGGAGGGTGCGAAGTCTACTTGTCGGAAGCAGTATTCTGAGCTATCCTAGCCTTAGTATTCAACCTTAGCCTTAGTTACCTTGACCTTGCCTTGTTCGTGACCTTAGTCTTAGATTCTCTGTGTATACCTGTTAGTTTCCGTTGACTTTGGACTGTTTGACTACCTGTTTGGATCTCCCTCATTGGACTTGTCTGCCTACCAGTTTAAAAAAAAAAGGGTTAATGAACTTGCGTTTGTGTCCAAGCCTCCAAAACATGGCAGATGGTCTGTTCTACATAGAGAGTTGGAGGTAAGTCAGTAAATTCTGTTCAGTCCATCGTGACACAGCCATGCTCTCCGTCCGGTTTTATTTTTTTTTAGTTGAGGTGAAATGTCCCTAGTTTCCTGTGCTCTCACTGGCTGTAGCCCATCAGTGACTGGCCCAGATATTTAGCAGTCTTTGTACTGTTCACACATATCGATCGTTGACCACAGACTAAACATGGAATTGTGCCCGATCGCCAAACAAGGCCAGTCGAG
This sequence comes from Arnoldichthys spilopterus, assembly GCA_037974385.1. NCBI lineage: Eukaryota > Metazoa > Chordata > Actinopteri > Characiformes > Lepidarchidae > Arnoldichthys > Arnoldichthys spilopterus. Next base: position 25,174,512 of record JBBPDA010000145.1, read on the forward strand.
CCTTAAAATTGTGTAGTTTGAACAAGGCATAAATCACATTGCATCTTCAAACACCAAGTCTGAGCCACCTTACTGAAGGTCTAGATGTGGTTTGAGCAGGTTGAGGAAAGTTTTAATGATTTATCACTGAATGTGTTACTGAAACAATGTGGGCTATGTGGGTGATTACTGAGGTACAGTGTTTGCTTTATCCAGCTGCAGTTCTAAACTAAAAATGCGCATTTAGACAGCAAACATGCCATTGAGTGTCTACACTGAAGTAGTAACTGGTGGGTTGCAAGTACTGACCCATGTACCAGGGAGGTACCGTTGAGCAAGGTGCCACGCCACTACACTGCTTCCAGGGTGCTGTTGATAGCTGCCCACTGCTTCATATGTGGATGGGTTAAATGTTAAAAGTGATGGGGTGTGTTCACAATGACAGTCCCCTTTAAATCAAAGGGGAAATTGGGTCAATCAGCTTTTACACTCAAACATTAGTTAAAAAATCATGAGGTCTACCCTGCATTGGACACATTTTGGGTCAAGTGCTTCTCAAAACTATCGTAAAACAAAAATTCCCAATCGTTTGATGTAAGATTATTTTTAGAAGAAAATCTGGTTTCTATCGTTACCGAACACCACATCAGACCATTGTGAACGACTTAATGAAGTTGATTTTTTTCAGAAATTTTTAAGTAATAATGGAACTGCCCTTTAATATGACACCAATCCCCACTGTTTGTGATCTGCACAAGGTTTTCAATCCACTATGGCCAAAGCCCCAGACCCGAACAACATCTGGATCATCCAAAGCCGTAACCAAAGCAAGTCCTCAGTACAGTCCTAATGTAAGTGCACAGGGCGGGGTTCAGGTTGTTTGCCCATGTTCTCTGCCACATTAGCTATCCTAAGGGGGATCTTTGCATGTGTTTCACATCTTTCTTGCCTTCTGTCAATTTCAAGCATGCTCCCGCCCTGGGACAAGCTCTGCACCTCTCGTGTGCTATATAAATCCCAGTCGAGCGTAAAAAGCTCGTCTCAAAGAGCTCGCAAAACCAAAAGACTAAAGCAGATGAGGACAAAGCCCTTCTGAGCGTGCTCCTGCTTCACCTTCGATCCACTCGAGACTCCCTAAGCCCATTCAGTCAGTTAACATCAATCCCACTGCAGAGGCTTTGGGACGACTCCCAAACAGAAGGGAATATGTTCATCCGCCTGAAACAGAGCCACACGCACACATGCATGCAAAGCCACACTCCATGGGTAGACAAGCATGCCAAGATCAGGCACAAAGATAATCTGGCCAGCTCGTAAAGACACAGAAGCTTCTGCGGCTCGGTCTCTTACCATCCAGTCCGAAGCAGGAGGTAATTTTCTGGGCGTAGTTGCACAGGCCGTCGTATTGAGGCTGCTGCACCGCACTCCTTTCCCCCATCTCTGCTGGCACACGCACACAGGCGGCAACCCTCGCTCCCTCTCACATGCTCACAGGACGACCCTGCCAGGACATTCCAAGGATCCGTGCTCATCAATAATGCAGCTGCATGCACTGTTTCTTCATCGCGAGCACACGCACACACAGAAAAAGTGCTGAGACAGAGGGTCCTTGCCGTGTGTGCTCGGTGTCGTGCTCCCTGCTTCGGACGCTAGACTTTACCGTAGCAAAGGCAAATAACGAAGATGCTGCAGTCTTACAGGTGGAGTACGGTGGCTTTTTATAGAAGGAGGGCGGGGTCTTTACAGGAAACACAGCACTAATGCTACGATATTGACCCACCTTTACGGACACACAGTAAGAGATGTGGGAAATGGACGAGCATTCAAAGTGAGTCTTGAAAGAACCTGACTGAGTTGCACAAAAGCACCCCCCCCCCAAAGAAAACCTAATTTGTAGCTGATGGGAACCTCACTTTATGATTAATTCCTATCTACTATTTAAAATTGGGGATTTCAGTGGTTTTTCAAATTAATACCCAAACCAAGTAATTCTGAGTGGATGATGTGGGTTGTTCTGTTCTAGAGAATGCTTTACAGTGGTGATGAATGGAACCAAACGTCGGATGCACTTCAATCTAAAATCTCCATGAAAGTTTTTACATGGTTATAAATACGCTGAAGCATTGTTTTCTAATAGCTCTGACATAAAGATGGCCTAAATTATTTTTTTTAAAATTTTTAATAATATTATAATATACTATATAATGTGTATTATGGTCAAGAGGTGAATGCAGGGTGTTGTAAGACAAAATAGTCCCCCCAAAAAAATTCCTGGGTGCCAAATTTACCATTAACATTACATTTTCCTCAGACACGAGCAGGTACATTTATCATCATTTAGGATATTGAACAAAAGGGCTATATTTTTACGTTGCGGACATCATGACGCCTGGTTCCTATCACCAACATTGTAAAGAAATCAATAGCTTTTTTTTAAATCATTTTTTAACCATTTATCATTTCCGATTTAGGTAAAAACAGAAATATACCTTAAACATTTAGAATGCAAAATCAGCACATGCCAAATGTGAGAATAAAAATCTATGCTGGCAAATAAAATACATCTTCAAAAGTCTTTAATAGCGGGTTATCAAAATCCTTTTAGTTCATTACCAATGTTCCCGCACATACATTTCACAAATCAAATAAAACTACGTTTCGCAGTTCTTTGATTGACCTCACTGTTGCTATAGATTGACCCAAAATTTACCATTACAGCATTTGGCAGATCCTCTTATCCAGAAAGACATTCACAGGTAAACACACACTAGTAAACCTTAAGAGCTGCTAGTCAACCAAGATTTTACCAGAGCTGAAGTTCATCCATACAGGTAACAGCATTTTGAGTATATGCAGTGGAGTGCACACGTTTGCAGAGCTTATAAATGAGACGTAATGCAAATTAACATTTTCACATTAAAGTGTAATTTCCTAACAACAGGATGTGAAATTTTCATGATTATAGTTCCCTTTAAGAGATTAATCGATGGCTAATTAGTTTTTAAAGACTCATGCAGTTCTATGGCTGGTAAATGTTTTTCAGTTTACCAGCCATTGGCAGATAGACCAAAAAGTTTATTTTGGACCCTGTAAACATTACAGGCGTCTTGTAGAAAAATGACATTATCCCACCTTTAGTGGCAGTCTTTACCACCATGATGTGGTTAGGAGGGCCTCTTGCTGACCACAAGCACTTGGCTGAAAAAAATGGTTAAACCAAAAAATATATAGATTTTCTTAAATGTTTTGACATGGAGATACAACTCCTTAGCAATGCTTTTATAAGCCTAAAAATAATCATACTCTAGTGTTGATTTTAACTAACGTTATGAGTCCTTCATACAACCCAGCACTTTGGCCAGAAATGTTCACAGACCAACATGATTAGGGTTTTCCTAAACCCAAGAAACATGATGGTTCAGTTCTGACTGCAGTATGAAGCTCTAAAAGTTAAACATTTTACATTACATTTAAATTTTATTTCTTTGAATGAAGCCTCCACACACAACTTCGCTTGGGGCCCCCAGAAACACCTGATCTAGACCCACCGGCCTTCCTATGTGAAACAAATCCTGTCCAAATAGTACTGAAGTTTCTTGACAATAGCACAAACATTTTTCTTACATTATACCACACATTATTGCAATAACCGGCATTACCCAAACCTAGGCCTTCCAAAGCTTGAGGCAAACTGTAATCATGTAACTATATGAGTACTGGAACCTTTCTTTGATCCAATGACGAGGCTTGCAAAACTTGAAGTCACTGTCTCTTTTTCCTGCAGACACACAAAAATAACAGGGTTGCTCTATATATATAATGCCTAAACTCCAATTGTCAAGCTTTGCTCCAACTAAAGCTTTGAACAAAATAAAAATAAAATTGCAGCCTTTGCAATTAGAAAACTGCAAGTTGCAATTTCCTACCCAAACGATTAATTGCACCCTGCATATTTTTCTGTTCTACCGACTACAACCCCGGAAAAACGTATTAATTCACGAATTAGTTTGATCAGGTGTGTTGGGGGCAGGGAAAACACTTACATTTCCAGAGCAGTATGGTGCCAGGACCAGGGCTGGAAACCTGCGCCACAGAGAAACAAGACGGTCAGTAACTTGCTAGTAGTTAAACATTAACTGTGCGCTTAATCATGTAGAACAGCAGCAATCACATGGAACCAAACATGCAATGGGAATTAAGGTTGAGAGAGGCTATTCCTGCAATTAGCATGATGCTACGTTATTACAGATATCAAAAAAGCAGCTGAAAGGCTCTAGTAAAGGCCGACAATCTGCCTCAAACAACGATGTGAAAGAGAGCGATTGCAAACCGATCTCTTCTTTGTGCAGTCCATCAGTCAATCATTAGGATGAGGAAGCATGTTAAGCTGATTGCCTGTCAAGTGTTCCGCTCAACAGCTTCATGTAATGGCCCTAAGTCAACAGAACCAATGCCATGTCAGTAGTCTAGTCTACTTCATCTAGTGTTTTAAAATATCAACAAATCCAATTAGACCAACTTAAATCTACATTTCTCTGACTTTGCAAAACCTAGCTTGAAAACATCAAAACAGTTGGTAACAGCAAAGCTTGTCATTAGATTTAGTGCTAAATGGAGGAGGACAGAGGAGTCCATATTAAATATCTGAGCCCAATACAATAAGCAACAGTGTTACTGATGCTAATATCATAAATTGTCCATTTATTAATACAAATACAAATAATAAATGACAAATGTTTTTGAATTTTACATTACAAAAAATTTAAAGTGAAAGTGAGTGATTGTCACTGTGAACACACCACAGCAACACATTTGTAGGAGCAGCTGATGTTTGCAGTATCCAGGGAGCAGTGCTTGGTAACGGTACCTTCACTGGTACTTGTACCGGTCTGGGATTTGAACCAGCAACCTTCATGTCACAGGGGCAACTCCCTAACCTCACCTCCCTTACTAACAATGTTCAAGATCATCATGACCTATCGAAGAACTTGTAATAAGGCTATGAAAAAGTCATACCCATGTAGCTAAAGCCTGCACAGTAGGTTGTGCTCCCACTGTGTATTTTGAAAGAGTGAAGAGGACGATCATTTAGTGAACTGTATCAATAAGGCAGAAAAAAAAGCATCTACACAAAGTGAAAGTATCCTGTGAGTTCATTTGTTGGACTCTTATTTTGTCATTTAAAGTGAAGCTCAGCTTTCTATTAGTCATGCTGCTGAAACTGCACAGATTCAGTAGTTGTGCTTCCTTGGATCACTTTTGGTAGGTACCGCACACCTGGAACACTCCACAAGACCTGCCATTTTGGAGATGGTCTGACCTAGACGTCTAGTGATCACAACAAGGCCCTTGTCAAAGTGGGTCAGATCCTTTGCCCATATTTTCTGCCTCCGGCACAAGAACTTTAGGAACTGACTGTTTACTTGGTGGTTAATATATATCCCACCCTTCTGACTGGTGACACTGTAATGAAACAGTGTCTGTGGTGTTAATGTTATGGCTGATCGGAGTTTATTCCGTCTTTCGACAGACAAGGTTCTAATGTACATTATATTCCATTAACAAGTTTCCATCAACTGATGGAGAAACTAATGACAAAATCTGCTTATCCCACCAATTTAAAATAACTAACTAAATAAAAAAAATAAAATAAAAATAAAAATAATAAAAAAAAAAATAAAAAAAAAAATATATATATATATATATATATATTGATATTTTACTTTTAACATTTAATGGATATTTAAACATAAGAAGTAATTTAAGACCTTTATAAAAATATGACCCCGACACGATTTCTCTTAAAGCCAGGTGAACACACAGTATGTTTATTCAGCGCCCCCTGCAGGTCCCACACATATAGTACAGCTCAAATCAGCAGCAGATGATTTGCTCCATCACGGCTAGAAGCTCATCAACGCAGTTTGCTGTTGCTGTATCAGATAATATACTGAATAAACAGCGTAAATTACTTTGTTACCAAAACTTGCCATAGTATTGGGGTTTGTGTCCTGCATTCACTTTTAAGCCAGATTCACCTGAACACTTTCTAAATTTAAAAGACGTTTTCCAGAACACTGGAATCGTCTATATGTTACTTTCGTCTTCCGGCTATAGAACGTCAACGCAATATTCTTTTCCATAATTTCCCTAATTTAAATGTGCACGTGATCACAAACATTATCCTAAACATGCATAGAAAAAAATGTTTTGCTGATTAGCTTTATGTTTACGCAGACAAAAGGGCCAACTAGCTGGCTCACAAAACTACAGTTCCCAAAAATCACTGCCGTTAACAAACTTTTTTATTTTTATTGAGGGTTGGTTGATTTAAATTCAATTTTCATACTAGACAGCATAAATATATAACCTTTAAATAAATTAATATTAAATAAATAAATAAAAACTACAGATTTCGATGCTCGTCTTGTGTTTCTACGGCCCCTGCTCTACATGCCATTTTAACCTTTAACTAAGAGGAGTGACACCAGGTGTTTTAAGGAGGGAGAACACGAACATGTGTTGTAGGATGCGCAGGTCCGGTGCAGGATGAAGAAAGTGATGCGGTGTCGTAGTATGCATCACTAACCTCTCGTGGACGTAGAGCTGCGAAACGCTCAACAGAGCCGGAAATTTCTCTCCACTGGACCTGTGAACCAGTAGCCCAGTATTCAGGTGCCCTGCTCCTCGGACGTACGCGTCTCTCCGCGCTGCTCTGACGTTTGACGTTGGTGCTTGGGCGTGGCGACGCAAGTCATCTCGGGAAATGAAGACGCGGTGGAGACGACAGCCAAAGAAACAGCGGTCATAAAGGCTTCACGCGACATCAGTGGGGGGGAAAATAGTACCTGTTTTAATGTCAACAGCTTCGCCATAATTCCCCCAAACCTTTCTGCAATAGGGAAAGTTTAATGTGCCACAGTAATATACAGGTGTTCTTGTTAAATGATTTGGACAAGAAACTCGATTTGGACGTTGATGCTAAAGTTTGATTTCCTCAGGATCATCCTTTAAACAGTAATTTCATGACAGATTTTGTTTCGAATGCAAAATGGAAAAAAGTAATCGCCCCTAAGCTTAACAAATGCACCTTCAGTAGTTGCAGTAATAGCCACTCGTCTCTGTTTGTTAGCAATTCAGGCTACACTCTTATAGGCCATCCACTCCTGGGAAGATTCACCGCTGATCCATCGTGACTCTCACTTTGGTTCGCTGGAGTTGCAGCACCTAAGAAATGGCTTTGTCACTCCTTCCACATGGATACATTTCCATAACTTAATTTTTCATCTATTCTGAAATGGTTGTACTGCTTGTTGAGATCTTTGGCCTAGTCTACATTGCTTACATGGTTTTATTCAAGTGATATTAGGCTAGCAAAATTCAATCTGACAATAATTCAGTCTAAAAAGTGCAATATAATGGGTCTAGTGTAATTGACACCAATTATCAGCCAAATTTGGGAAACTTGTCAATTGAGTCATGCAGGGCCAACTGTTGGTGGTAATGGTGTTGATTTCCAATTTATGTTAACTTTAAAAGTATGCTGCTATGGGGAGAACACATGCTGTCCCCAATCCCTCAGCACAATGTTAGGCAGCTGGGAGTTTGTAGCTGGTGTAAAAGAATAAGCATCCAAGCATGCAAAGCTGTCCAGTGATGCTTTAGCAACTGTTCAATAAGACATTGTGTTTTCTACACGGTACTCGGGAGGAAGCATATGTTAGTCTTCACCCTCCCAGTGTTGGTTGTATCGTATAATGGGGCGTCCTAACTAGTAGGTGGACTTGGAGATAATTAAATTGGGCCGAAAATCAGGAAAAATCCTTCAGTGAAGAGCTGGATGTAAGTAATTTGGGTGCTGACTGACTACTAGTGTATGTTGGCAGCTAAAAACTTCATAGCTCCGGTTAAAAAGTTAAAGAACCCAAATGTTGGCAGATCGACTACATCTGAGCTAAGTGAGATTTTTTTTTAGGAACCATTCCTTTAAATCCAGCTCTGAAACATCACAGCAACATTGATTAACCCAATATTCGTCTTAAAGAAAAGTGCAGAAGGTGGTCCTTGAAGAAAGCGATTATTTTAATTGGGAAATGTATACGAAAGCCATTTTAAAGATACAAAATAGATGGAAGGTGCAGCGGACACATTTGATGTAGAATATAAGGTGTCAATGCAATGTACACTGTACAATGTCTATGGGACCTGTAATAATAGTGCAGTGGGCGTTTCCCTTTAAGACAACAAAATTGCATCACTAGCCCAAACAAAGTAAATGGACAGAAGACGTGAGCATGCAACATCGTTTTGCTCGTCTAGACATCAATTGATGCATCATGGCAGTGACGGTTGACTTTGTGTTTTTCTCTCTCTCTCTCTCTACTAATCTGATGCAATATGCTGTTGCAAGCTACACTTGTGCACATCTGTCAAGCAGAACAGTGGCTGGTCTAAGTGAATGAAAACCAGGGGAAAATGCTCCTTCGTGTTAATTAAAAAGACGGTTCTGCGGGTTCTTGCGTGACCCAAGGGATACGTCTCGTGTAAACAGACAGCGTGGAAAGAAAAACCCAAGTGTAAGACTTAAAACCAAGAAAAGACTCCCACTGCATATAAAGTAAGGCATTTGTCACATGGTCACATTCCCACGAATTGGCAATTGAGGAAACGAAAAAAGTGAGACCGAAGAACTTTGGATGGAAACAGAAAGGGGACGCTTTGCTTTCCTCAACTACTTACCACACCGACATGAATTTGCATGCGTTTTTCACCAGACAGCACTACGGCTATCGCTGTACATGTATATACAGAACTAGAGAAAAGCGCCAGAGCTTGTCGTTGGTATAAAATGTGCGTGATCGAGAATAAAAAGATCTCTACGATAGACGAGCCACTCCGACATGATGAATCCTTTGGTTCGTAAAGGAACTAAAATTAAAATAAAAAAAAAAACATAGTACATGTACAACACATAGATAGAACGATGTCGTCTACTGTGAATGTGCAAAATCGTTGAACTTTCTACTGCAAATCTTGACTCACTGGTATCAATGTTGCATAAGGTTGAGGGGGCGCGAGTCCAAGCGTTTGGAACAAAATTGGGAACTTCTCAAAAGTTTGCGTGGAAGTTTTCAAATTACTGACGGTAGACGTTTGCCCAAACATTGTAACCCTCCGCAATCCGGCTTAAAAACGAGCCTTAAGGTGGTTCCCGACGCCAGCTGTCCATTTCCCGAAGAGGACGCTTGGCATACGCTGACCCTGTAAATGCACTACGGCTTTCCCTCTTAAGCCTGAATTACAGGAAGAGGAGAGAGAGCCTGTTGGATAACACTATTGCTGGTGTATGTTTCATAACGACTTAAAAACAAAAAGAAAAAAAGAAAAAACAAAAAAGAGAAAAAGTAGAGCCCCCTGTAATACCATTAACTCATAAGCAGAGCAGTATTATTGAGCTACGCTTTCAGCTTAGAGTCATTACTCACAATAAATAACTTAAAAAGCAGAAGCGATGAGGACAGCCACAGCTCCTAGTGAGGTACAAGGCACACACATAACGTTAACGCAGTGGAACAAAAACCATGAAAATAAAACGGGCTTGAAACACTGTCATGGGCATAAACAGGACGCACAGTTCTCTGCGGACGATCCAGTGGAATTTCCGGTTTCTGTGACGTGCAAATGTGCAACAATTCGAAACTCTCATGGCCGGCCTTCTGACTAGCAAGGCGAACTTTTACAGGTGACCACGAGAAAACCGAGAACATCAGTGACGAGCACATTCGTTTGCTTGTTCAAAAACAGAATCCTGAGTTGCGCAAATGTCATCATCACAGGTTAACTTTTGGGATGCATTTTTTTGTTTGTTTTTTTACATCGTCCTTTGGGGTTTGGCATCCTCCTTAAGCCTATCTGACTGAATTTCCCACAAGGGAAGAAAAAAAAGAACAAGCATTACATCAGCAAAGTTTCTATTACTGTAACTACAGTAGCTTATTAAAACTTTGCACAAATGCATCGATTCCTTGTAGGTTCTATTTTTATAGTCTATATAAGGTTATTTTACAGCTTCTAATTGACAGCTCTAATCAAAACTGCTTTTTTAAATAATTTTGGCATAACTAGGGCTGGCCCGAGCGATTTCCAGACTTTGAGTATTCGTTCTCAAATCCTTGTTCTCAAAAAATTCCTTAAATTCAAATAAAACAAGGTTTTTGCTTAAAAATTAAAACCATGGCATTTTGATCCAGTGGGGAGCGACAGTGCATTAACAGTCGGCTGCTTCCGTGCTGTATGTTGCCATGGAAGCCACAATTGTAGCTGGTCATTGAAAAACAACTTTCACGAGCTACGTATCAACAAAAAAATTGAATCTTCGTTTTATTTATCGCTAGTTTTAGTTCTTTTTAGTCAGTTGTGACTAGTTTGCACATAGTTTTGCGCCAATTGGAAAAGTAGCACACCAAGTAGAGCTCAAGCCTTGTTAGAGAGTGGAGGACTGAAGTTGTGGAGGTACAGACTCGCCTGAACACGTGGAGGACCACCACAGAGGCGGTTACCAGAACTGAAAAGCTGAGAAGGCTGAGGCTCTAAACTCCCGGTTTTGGGGACCAGGGACAAGAAGTAGTCAGATAAGTACGAGTCTACTTGAATATCCAGGATAGTTGAAACCTTTCATGCCCTCAAAACGCGGACATGTCCCCACCAATGGTAGTGTTGGAGTTTAGGTTACAAAGTTCTTGGGTTGAGAAAGCTTGAGAAGCTTCCGTGACACACGAATACTGAGCATTCGAACTATTCAGGCCAGCCCCAAGTATTACTTATAGATCTTTGCGCTACTAGACCTAATGTCTCAAGGAGGAGGAGAATAAATACGTGTCCAAGGCAACGCAATGCTGGACGACTTCCTCGAGTCAGCACGCACAGGTGCAGAGCCACAGGAACGGCTTAAAAACATTTTACGAAGAAGTGTGTGTGTGTGTGTGTGTTGGGGGGGATGAGTTGGGTGGTTAAGATCGACAGAAAAATGGACGAAAGAAAAACGACGAGAGATGCCGTAGGTGTATGAATGCTACTACATCTTTCTCCCAGTGTTGAAGCTGTGAAAGACTTCTAGGCGTTTGCTTTCGTCCTGATCTTCTCTGCCAGCCTGTCTTTCAGATTAGCGTGGGTAGTCATGGTATTCCCTCCCTCCCCCCGCACCCCTAGATCAAATTCTGTAATGGGAGTTGTCCTGCTGTGGGCAGCAGGCGGAGGGATGGGAGTTTATGGTTCCTGTGTCAGGCCGCCCGCCTCCGGATACAAGTGCGACCGCGCCAGTGATGCTCGTGTCCCGGGTTCAGCGGGGAAAAGGCTCAGGGGGAGGTGGAGGCGGAGGCGTGGAACTTGACGAAGGCGATAGCCGCAAGCTCCTTGCAGAACTCCTCCAGGACGATCACTCCCTCCAGCAACGTCACGTGATCGATACTGGAGGAGAATAGAAACACATCACACTGGTTGAAAACAGGCCAAGACTGAGGATCATCCAATATGCAATATGCTAAAGCTGTTAGCGAGGTTTCCATCCATAAAACTCAAGCATAGCAAAAAAATATATACACACATTAGGTTTTCATCAGCTCTGTTCAAGAGAACAAAATGTCCTGTAAAACTTCTTGTTGTCGTCTTCCTTAATTTTATGGCTGCTTTTCACATCGTGGTTTAGTGACACATTGGCAAATCAAATCAGGCGTCTTATGTCTGTTTACCATCTAATATCACCTGTATGTTTATTGGTAAAAGCATTTGTAAGGCTACATTCACTTTAACTTTTAAATAATACACTCAGAATCTTAATAGAACACAATTGTTTCATTTAAGGCTGTGGTTCCCAAAGGGAGGGCCACGCCCTCTAGGGGGGCTCGGAGAAATTGCAAGGGGAGCGTGGTAAGGCAAACCTATATTTTAAGAGGGCTACCAGCTAAACCTACAGCACATGACGAGTCAAAGCGCAACTTCTAAAGCAAAGACAAGAAAATAGGATGAGGCATATATTGCCCTCGGCTTCACCAGTACAATGGTGGTAATGCCGAGAGACCACCGTGTGTTCTCTCTCTGAAGTACTAGCCTCAGGGAGGTGGGGGGCTCGAAGAAAACGTCTTACCTACAAAAGAGAGGCCCTGTGGACAACATTTTGCCAACCACTGACTTAAGAAAGTCAGATTTTTCTCAATCTGCAATTCTCTTGACTATTGTAATGAGAGATACACTGGACCACCAAGAAACACAAGTGACAGACTACAGCTGTTTTGGAAAGTAATAACACAAACAAATAGAGCATAGAACACCTGCTTTAGCTCCATTACACTGCTGCCTTTTTCAGTCAGCACGCATTTTACAATTCTTTTATTGGTTCTAGAAGTACTTAATGGATTATCAGCACTTCCATACAGCAGTGGGCAGTGGTGGCCTAGTGGTTAGGACACTGCCTTAGAGACCTGAAGGTCTCAGGTTCGAGTCCCGGCCCAGGCACTACTGAGGTACCCTTGAGCAAGGTACCGTCCCGCTAC
>JBBPDA010000145.1:25195041-25207619 GCA_037974385.1 Arnoldichthys spilopterus
AAATGTCCTCACTTCAACAGATTTTCCTATAATTCCTATCTTTATGAGGACATTTGGACCTCACAAGGTGGTAAATACGTGCACACACACACACACACACACACTTTATTTATATAAATGTTTGTATATTTTTTTCTTTCAATTGTCAATATTGTAGTTGTAGCTATGCACTTCTAGGAATTACCATATACATACACATAAAAAGTTAATATTCAAGCTGAATATTAGATATTTACAAGATATTTATGTGAAACTGCTTAGTGCAATATTTCTGCCTGATATTCTCTATAAAGGCTGCCTGTGAAGTTATAGCGAACAGCAAGTTATGCTGCGTCCTCAACCACACTGACTCCTCCCCCTCGATGAAGAGCTGGATGTGGTTGGAGCAGGTAGAGGTAATGTATTTTTTGGGTGACTAGACCCCTATAGTGTTACCCTCAGTAAAGAGGCAACATTTGGCTGATCATCTCCATTTGGGATGAAGTCAATTGAACCACTGTCTTATCAACTTAGCACAGCTAGCATAACTAACTACGTTACAAAACCAAAGAAGCAAATCTCAGACACCAAACACGTATGTAATTGCCAGCACATTGCTTAAAGTGGACAAAATCACATTCGCGCTGCAATTCAGTTTTATTGGCATCAGTGGGAGTGGGAGTGCTCGGCTGTGTCACGGGAGCTGTGGTCTCGGGGAACCGTTCGCACCAGCGTGTTGCCCTTACACAGCGTCATGCGGTTGGCCGTTCTCCATGTGCTCACGTTCCTCGCGCTCCTCCTGCAATCTGTTCTCCATGTAGTTGCGCTCGTCCAGGCTGCGAAGCACCAGGTTCTGCAACACGTGCTGGCACGGCTTCTGCAGTAGCTGCTCAAACAGCCGCAGAGTCATGATGCTGATCTGCAGGAAGACGAAGGCGGTTCTTACTCGTGTCAAAACCAGCTCAAGAAGTAGGAAAAGCGTGACAGACGTAAAAGATGCTAAAGCATCACTCTGGATTTCCTACATAGGCCACTGACGACATAGTCTAACCACGCTTTAGGGCAGTGCTGGCCTAGTGGTAAGGACCTTGCCCTTGCAAACAGAAGGTCGCAGGTTCAAGTTCCAACCCAGGTGCCACTGAGGTTCCCTAGAGCAAGGTCTCATCCCGCTACGCTGCTGTGTGATTGAGTGTGTTCACAATGACAAATAATTCCCCTTCACTTTAGTCGGCTTTTAGAAATGAAAAAAATGTTGGGGGATATATGCCAGCAGTCTTTGCTGAGCCATTTTAAAACTGCAACATGAGATAAAATGGGTTTGTCAGAGTAACAAATAAATAAAGGTATTTTACAGGATGCCCTCATGTCTGTGCCTCTTTCTAGGTCTCCCCTTTAGTGATGCGGTCCTAGCGAGTCTTGCTGGAGCTCCTGTCTGTCCACAATGTACATAATTGTTAATCACTCGTTACATTTCGACATCACTATCTCTACCTCTACTGCTTATATCACTGATCCTGCCTTATTCTGCTATCTGGACCAGCCTGACCCACCCTGATACCCTCTCACAAGTTGAAGTTTTTGCGGCTTTTAACCCACTCACTATGCCCATATGAACAGCTCTGTCTCACGGCACCTGTACACAAGGAACTGCTGCTGCCCATTTACACTGAGAACTATATATATATATATATATAGATAGATATATTCTTGTTCTTTTCTTTTCTCTTGCTTGTTTTTGCTATCCGGTGTCGACCAGAGGAGGATGGGTTCCCCCTTCTGAGCCTTAGTTCCTCCCGAGGTCCGAGGGAGTTTTTCCTTGCCTCTGTCGCTCTTGGCTTGCTCTTTGGGGGCTCTGACCCGATTTCTGTAAAGCTGCTTTGCGACAACGTCAGCTGTAAAAGGGCTATAGAAATAAACTTGACTTGACTCAAGTCTGTGTTTATTCTACAAAAATAAATAAATAAAACCATGCACCTGGTGTTACCTTAGCACCAACATACTCCTAGAATCCTATCGGGGCACTAGCAGAAATTAACACTATTGTCTGTGTATTTTTGCAAGGTGTGGCTTGTGAGTTTGAACATAGCCTGATTCTTTGGCCACTCTTCCTTATCCCCATTTAGCTAGTTACACTGAAACAGAGACTTAATTGACTAAAAACCTGAAAGAATTTGCCTTTATTTCCTCCCTGAATACTCGGTTTCACTTAGAAATATGTAACATTAAGGAAGGAAATTGCATTGTGATTTCTAATCCAGGTTGTCTAAGAATGAGCACCAAGATACACCTGCTACCGGCATTGTGACGACCGCTACTCCCCGAGGCTTATTCACACGCAACGTGACTCAGAATGTTGAGCGAGGTGTACCTCATCTGACAGATGGTCGCAGTGCTCTATGAGCCTGTGCCTCAGGGGATTCTGGGTAATGCCGGCGGCCGTCTCAGGACCCACTTCCTCTCCCAGCAAGAAGTACACGGTCTCCTGAAGTAAGGCCTCAGACGTCACCTGCCTGATAATTCTGTTCAAAAGCGCTGTGGAAGTCAGGATGCCCACCTCGGACCTAGAGAGACGCAGCGGGCAAAATGGAGAGAACGGGAAATGTGAGGAAACGGAGCAAATGAGAAAGAAAGAGGCTCCACTGTCCATTGTGGTACATGCGAAAGAGCCTCAGGAAAGCTTAAATGTACAGACACGCGACTTAACTTCCATTAACGCAGAAAAATCCAACGCGGTCTGTGAGTCAGTGTGCGCGTGAAGGTCACTTACGTTTGCATTAGCTGCGGCTCCATCACGGCCACAAAGAAGCGCTCTCTCACCGCTCGAGCTAAAGCTGCGGCCGCCGACTACAAGGCAACAAGAAAAGACAAGAAAAAAAAAAATCTTTACATTTACCACAGTCACATCCTGCACAGTTTTACACACTGAAGTTCTATTTGGACAGGATTGTTGTGCCATGAGGAGGTGGCCGAGGTAATGAATTGAATAGGGCACCTGTAACATTTATGATCGACTCACATGGGGTAAAAATAAATCCCTGTATTGTGGCTATTTTCTGTGATTTTTTTTCTTCCCAGGTTTATCTTTTTTCACCTTGTAATAAGTGAAAGTGACTATTTGTCTTGGTGAACATACTCAAGCACGACGAAATGTGACCTCTGCATTTAACCCATCACACGTGGAGCAGTGGGCAGCTACCAAAAGCGCCCGGGGAGCAGTGTAGTGGGATGGTACTTTGCTCAAGGGCACCTCAGTAGTGCCCGGGCTGGGACTCGAACCTGCAACCTTCAGGTCTCAAAGGCAGCGTCCTAACCACTAAGCCACTACTGCCCACCAAGTGCGCTGGGTCTTCCATTTCCAAGTTTACTAATACATCTTTTCCTCCAAAAAACCTAGCACAGGTTCAGCGCATTCCCACCCAAAAAAGACCAAAAAACCAGCACAGCTCTACAAAACTGCCAGTCCCAAAGTTGGGAGGGCTGATGTGAGTGGCTATAGGCGAGGCTACCACAGGAGACGCATGACCATTTTGCTAAAAATATAAGCGAAAGCAGCAGAAGAGGCAAGTAGTCAATCCGGCAGTGGTTTGTGGAAGAAACGCAAGAGAAACTGGCCAAAGTTCTTGCATCCGGTTCTTACAGTGAAAAGCAACATGTAACGACTTTAACAGTAAATTGATAAAAATCAAACAGAGCAGACGCCTCTGTACGCAGGGTTTCTCCCCATCGAAAATAACACGTTCGGATTCCATACGTCTGGAAATGCAGGCCAGTCCTCCACCAAGGTAGAACTGGCTCCGCACCTGGACCCTGCCCCAAAGGAAAAGAGCGTTACATTTTTTCAGAAGAGAACAGCAGCTGAGACCCGTGGGGCTCCTTCCATAGATATTGTTATCCAGGTACAGACAGGCTCACGGTTCCTCTGTGGCATAAAAGGTATGCTATAAAGGGTCACTTCAGAACTGTTCTCATATCTGGCACAAAAACCAATGCCCCGGGAACGTAGACATCCTTTAAGCATGCCATCGCCTGAACTCTCTCTTTGGAACCAGAGAAAGGCATTCTAGACATTACAATCTATATTAAAAAATGGCTTTCACATTTAATGTAGTCTGTATTTCCATGACCCTTACCACTTTGACTGAATGAATGCAGCTTGGTCATTAACTAGAGAATTTATAGAGAATTTATAGACAGCCCCCCCCCCAATGTTTGGAGTCATACACATGGGGTAGGACACTACATACTGCTTCCCTTGAGCCACATAAACATTTCTTCTTACCTGCATACTTCTCTCTTAATAGCAGACTTGTCAAATCACACAGCTTAAAATAGCACAAGATTGTCTTTGCACTTCACAAAGCACTGGAGTCGTTTATGGCTTTTAAACTGGCAAGTTCTTAAAAATGCCTAACCTGGCAAACACGACTGCACTCAAACTAATCCCATCCAAACAGTGCTTAAGACATATCGTCAATGCTCTTACTTCGTCTTACGATCAGAATTATTAGAGGGAGATACTGACATGTTTTAGTAATGAGCCTTTCCTCAACGTTTTGTACACTACTCCCCTTTAAAATGACCTTTTTGTTTGAACTAACGACAAGCATCTTAATGCCTTATGTTTAAACTACTGAAACTCTCTACTTCCCCACTGTAAGCAACAGGACTTCTAAGCGTTTGCTGTTTTAGGCTAGATTTGTTACAGGGCCTGCTTCGATTCTTTGTTTTCCCCTCCAACATCCAGTTCTAGTGATATCAGCCCCGTACAGGTGCCCAACAACCTGCCGCATCTATTAGGGATGTAACGATGAATCAATCTGTATCGATGCATCGACCAAAAGTGGCGTATCGATGCGACACATAAAAATTTATATTGACATTTGACAATAAATTTTTCGTCACATCGCAGTGTGCAGTGTTTTGTACGGAAAAGCTGCTTTTGCTTATGACGACACTGCTGTATTTGACCTTTACATTTTAATTTGTTTTCATGTGGGAATTGTGAATTTTATACTGACTGCAGACCCCAGTATCCAACCAAATCCACCGAGCCGAAGCCTTATCAAAAAACGCATCTGGTCGATAGATGAAATGATCGGATCAAATCGCGATGACACTTGTGATTTACACCGCTCGTATCTTTACATTACCTTCTGCGCTTCCTTGATCAGCTGATCGCAGTAGTCGAGCCAAGACAGGAAGGAAATGAGCGCTCGCTTCCCAGTGAAAACAGCTGCATCTTCCTTCAGGTTGTACACGTCCAACCTACACAAAGACCATTTTGTTTGTTCATATTCACACTTGCTTGGATTCAGAGAATGGCAGCGCAACAGAATCTGGTGGACATGCGATTACAAGACTAATGACATAAATAACTCCAGTGTATTTAGTTTGACACTGTATGACCTCTACAAATACAGAGGAAAGTAGGAACAAAATTTGGAGAAGATGGAGGAGTGTGTTGTAGCAGCTCAATGAAAAGCTGGATGTGGTTTGAGGGGGTTGCAAAAAAAGATTTGGGTGATTATTGATCTCTAATGCGATAGCAACATTAGCGCTAATCCTGGTTCTAAACAAAAAGTAAGCTTTGACACCAAACTTGTCTTAACTGATCATTCGTAAAAGTAGTTTTGCCAAACTATTCGTTTAATAAGCTAACAATAAGAGTAAACCCAACATCTGGATGGATGGATGGGTGGATGGGTGGATAGATGGATGGATGGGTGGATGGATGGATGGATGGGTGGATGGATGGGTGGATGGATGGATGGATGGATGGATGGGTGGAATTTGTTTTGATTTTGAATCAATAGATAGTGGATAATTGTATAATTAATGGCTGTAATCAATCAACAACCTAGTTCAACTTTTCATGCTGCGCATGCCTTTCCTTGCTCAAAGACACAACAGTCACACTGTTCATGTGGCCCAGTATGTGTGAAACAAGCAGTACGCGTCTACGGATTTTGACTACAGAATGCCTCTTAAAATTAGCATAGAAAAACATAACGCACCCCCAGTTGACCGACTCCACAGTCTCGATGTCCAGAGGATCCATAGACTGTGGCAGAGCCTTGTAGAATTCAGCAAGTCGATCTGTCAGCAGCTGACACAGTTCTGTGCTCTCCGTTAGACTCTTAGCCGCTGCAGCCTCGGGCAAACTGACCAGCAGCATCAGCCCTTCACATGCTTTCACCACAATTCGGCCGTCCTGGCAGAAAGGCAAACACATCGGACTTAACAACTATTCCAAGGCAAAGATTTAATACAGATTACTCTTAAAAGAGAGTGAACAACAACATTTTTGTAGGATTTTTAGGCTTGGAAACAGCCAAAGTATTTTATACTGGCTTAAAAAACTATGCAGCCACAGGTAAACTCGCTACTGCAGGAAAAATGAACAGGCTTTTTGCAACCAAAGCCCCAGAACAAAAATTCACAAGAGCTCTGCTGCAGCGTAAGCTTAACTTCATGTCAAGTAGATTCCCTATTTATTAAGCAAACAAAATCGAATAAAATTTGAATTTACGGTTTATAAATCGATCAGTTTATATAAACAGATCAATATGAATTGGAATTAATCTGAGAAGTGTGACTCAACTGCATCAATGCATTTTAACCCATCGGCATTTCGCACAATACTAAAGACCTTTAATGTGAAGCTCACACTATACGAGTTTAGCCCTGATTTTCCACTCGCACTCAGTTTTTGGAAACCACAGAGTAAAACCCCAGATCGGCATTCGCTCAGGGCTCTCAAAGTGGCTCTTGTGTGTTTGAAGATACCATCCGAGAAAGTTGCAAAGGCATCGCAGACAAAAGGCATGTTTAGCATGCTAGTAATCTGGCCCTGTGGGCGAGCACGAATCCTGCAGTGTGAAAAGTGCTGTGGCCCAGTAGACCATGGCAGTGGAAGGGATGATGAGCTACAGCCAATGAGAGCCCAGGATGGGAGGGGAAACCCGAGTGACGAGTTAGACTAGAGTTTTTCAGATCTTGAAAAAACTTTGGTCAAGCTTTGGCATGTGCACCAATGTCTCCTTGATGTTTCCCAATGCTTTGTGAAGCGAAAGTGACCATCTGTTATTGTGAACACACTCAAGCACCACAACGAAATGTGACCCCTGCATCACCCGTAGAGCAGCAGGCAGCCATCAACAGCACCCAGGTAGCAGTGTAGCGGGAAGGTACCTTGCTCAAAGGTACCTCAGTGGTGCCCAGGCTGGAACTCGAACCCATGAACTTCAGGTCTCAAAGACAGCGTTAGAACCACTAGGTCTCCACTGCCCTTGTACCACACAGTTTAGAGAAAGAGGTGCTTTCTGTAGCGATGCTTCGACCACAATAGCGTGAAGTCCAATATATCGAAGTATAGATGTGTCTTCGTTTTACAATGAATTTGACTTCATTTCACCTTGTGCAGTGTTTTGTACTGAGAAGCTGCCTTTGCTTATGACTACACTGCTGAATTTGACCTTTATTAATAAAATGTTCACATTATAATTTGTCTGCATATGTGAGATCACGGAAATTGTGTGATTGTGTGAAATTTCATAATATTTCATAAAGACACTGTCATCACACTGCTTCTAATTTTAAGGTTCTGAAGATGTATTGGATCGTTGGCTAAAATAATCTGATAAAATCATGATAAAAATTGTGATATTCATGTTTTTTTTGGTGTTTCACATCAGCCCATAAACAGCTTGGATTGCTCACATCTTGATGACCTCTATTTTGCAATCCATTTCGATGTCTCATGCATGGGATCACATTATTTCCCAGGTCAGCTCTCGCCCGTGTTCATGATAAATAGTTTCATGGGAGTTCGGAGACCAGAGAAGCTCGTCTGATATTCCTCCTGTGTGTGAGTCGCCGTCACGGATTAGTCACGTAGTGTGCAAACCGAAATGACTTTACGTCCAAGGCATTAGATGCATATGATATCAGTGTTATTGATACTACTGATGGCCATTTATTGAGGCAGAGTTCTTTCTCCCATGCACAGTCCTCAACCCTTAATGTTTCCACTATTATATATATATATATATATATATATATATAGACTAAATCAATCGATCAATCTCACACGTGCGCACACACTTCAGTCCCATGTAACAGACAAAAGAATGAGCTGAAAGAAAGTGACTCACTGGGCTTTTGGTGAGGCTGAGCAGGGAGCTGACCAAGCTGTAGTTGCTGCTGTTTTTGGACGGGCCACTAGCGCCCTCTGTAGGACTGCTGGCGTTAGACACTGGACTATCCAGGCCTATACCCACACTCTGCTGTTGCCCAGTGTCTGGAGAGGAAGGATCTTCTTTTAAGCCGTCGGCACCAGATTCTTTACCGTCGCACCGTTTTCCTTTATTCTGAAAACAAAAGCAAACGCATGCGTGTTGGAGAAAAAAAAATAAACAGGCTCATTCTACTGAAAAATGTGTTCCTATTAATATCATAAACAATCACACATATGAAGAATTTGTCCGGATGAAATTGGTGCATGCACAATTCATCAACATTGGATGATGATGACAATAATAATAATAATAATATATAATACAAATTATCAATATGTTGACACACAGGCAAAATGAAAATATGAAACGATGCAGATAGTCCTTTAGAATAGCATTGTTATATCTATAATATATATTTAATTATATATAATATATAATTATTCCTTAAATGATCAAATAAAATAAACAAACAAACAAAAAAAAATAAATACAATGTTAAGTGTGATATGATAAGATGATAAGATAAGAATAATAATGAAATATGAAAGTCTTTAGATAGAACATGTTAATTGTTATAGGTTGTTTATAACTAATGGCACTCAATATTCACTAGAATTATTAATAGTTTCCTAAATAATAATGACAATAATATTGACACAGGCAAAATGAAAATATGAAACTGCAGAAAGTTCTTCAGATACAGCATGTTAATTGCTATAGGTTGTTTATAACAAATATGGCACTCATTATTTACTAGAATTATTAATAATTCCTTGAATACTAATAATAATATATTTGTTTTAAGCTCATTATTAGATCTTTTTAAGTATTATAAACAGCCAATATACAAAACACACACACATACAGATGCCCACCTCCAGAAAAAAGTTAACCAGGTACGGGTCCTGTTTGAGCTTGGCACAGACTATGCACAGAAACTGAATCTCTTCATTCTCGGTAGGAGCAGCCAGCACCTCCCCACACAGACGGATCAGTTTCTGAGGACACAGTGTCAGAAACTCGGCGTCAGCATATACACAGGAAGCACAGTGTGGTTAGAAAGATCTCAGACTAAAAACAATTCACAGAACAATCAGTACAGGTCATGTTACGTACACCTTGGGCAGCAATTCAGTGTGGAGCACATCTTACCTGTACAGGTCTGTGCACGTTGATGTGGGGCAAAAGCGGCTGACGGATCCGACCCAGCAGTTTGGTGTAGAAGCTCAGAACCTGCTGCTTCATGCCTGGAGGGCACTAAAGGAACATAGTTTTCAGAGAAGAGTTAGAAAAACCAGAAAACGAGTGTTTCAGCAAAACTACTGCTCAAAAGTTAGAAATCATTAATAAATGCTGTTGGTTCATTCAAAATTAATGTAAGGGCAGTGGTGGCCTACTGATTAGGACCTTGTCAGCGTCAAGTCCCGGCTCAGGCACCACTGAAGTACCCTTGCTTAAGGGTACCTCAGTAGTGCCCGGGCCGGGACTCAAACCTGCGACCTTCAGGTCGCAAAGGCAGTGTCCTAACCACTAGCCACCACTAGAAGTCAATAGCTACCCAAATAGCTCATATGAAGTCATACTGTCCTCATCTAAAAGTCACTTTAATTTAGAGAATTTGAGTGTCTACAGACTTCCACAGTTTGCTAGACAGACTTATAGCTTCAGTTCTAAAATAAAAAGCCAAAATTTGGACTCCAAACATGTCTTGGGTGATCAACTACATCTGTGTTAAGAGGAAATTTGTTTCGGCTACACTGCTCATATCTATAGCTGGCTCCAAAAACGATGCATCATTAACCACAACCAAGAACTCTACTCACATCAGCCTTGCCCAGGGTATAGAGGGTCTCCAAAATTTTGTGATGGAGCAGATATTCCATGCAGGGTCCAGTCTCTCCGGACTCTCTTTCTCCCTCCTCCTGGATCAGGATGTCCAGCATCTGCTCCAGATGAGAAGGGATGTTGGTGTCGGTCACTGGGGCTTTATCATCTACAACAGGGGGATGAATTTGATCCGTTAGCTTGATCGGCCGCGTGAAGCTATAATCAACAGAGTGGCTGAAGCCGTCGCAGGGGATTCCCAACACTAGCTATGTTTGCAGGGACTCTAATATTACACGAATGATCATGGAACAAGCCAATCACAGTGAAAATGCCTCACTGACAATATACTGGAAAGCAAAGGCAAATGTGTGCAGAGGATACAAATTCAGTTAAAAAACTATTATTTTAAATAGACAGACATACTGAAAAAATGGTCAAACTTTGTTGTATAACACAATGTGCATTCATCTTAAAAACTGTATCAACAAGTAGAATCGAGCATATCTAAAAAGTTACACTCTGAATAAATGCTTTGGCCATGTGCACACACAACATACTGGATCACTTCATTTCGCGTCCCTGTAACCATTTACGTTGGCCAATCAGGGCGATTTCAACCAGATGGAAGAAACATTGTCCATGTAACCGCAGCTGTAAGCGGACACTTTAAGATGGG
Organism: Arnoldichthys spilopterus; assembly: GCA_037974385.1. NCBI lineage: Eukaryota > Metazoa > Chordata > Actinopteri > Characiformes > Lepidarchidae > Arnoldichthys > Arnoldichthys spilopterus. Next base: position 25,205,761 of record JBBPDA010000145.1, read on the forward strand.
AGGAAGCAATCTTTTCTTCACATGGGATGCACTGCTGAGATCATGTCATCACATCAGCCTTACCTGAGGTCTCTATGTAGTAATGCGTGATAGCCTTCCAGTGGTAGACAAAGTCTTCCTGCAAGGGCAGTGATGGTGCAAGCTGCGAAGAAAAGATGATCTTTCGTCAACATGAGTCGTCTTGTGTTAGGACATCTCCGTGCTAGCCAGTGCAATGAAACAGGTCCTCTCTACTAGAGCAGACAACCCACTGAGCCTCAACCAAAGCCATAAGGGTCTGCTGGGCCTCCTCCTACACTAGGAGACCTGAAGTGAGATATTTTAGGGCATCTTTCTAGACAACCTGCTGCAAATCTTATTAGACAAATAAAAAGAGGAAACATTGTGTAATGAGCAGGATACGCGACTGACCCATGAGCATGGACACTTTAATGAGAGTGTTTACAGTGTGGAGGAAAGCCTTCAGCCTCTTTAGCTCCGTACTAAACATATGGGCAGATATGTTAAGCTACAAATCATACGGTGACGACTGTTTATTAGATGTCATAAGCAGAATATGCCATAAAACTAAAGCACAATCAAGCCACGGAACATTTGTCTAGAAACAAAATTGCGCAAGGCTGTTATCTAACGTGTGCTAGCTCACTAGCTACGTCTCTAGGCCCGGACAAGAGCTAGCTATGCAGCCAAACGTGCCCGAAAACAAACTGTTGGTTTATTTTTGGTGTTTAAAGATGTTGATGCTTTTTATAATAGATGCTGAATGTTCTCGGTTACTGTCCAAGTAACATGAGCTATGTGTAAAGCCGATACGTTTGTACAAAGCTACTTGACTAGCTAGCTTACCCCAATACGACTATTATTATTATTATATCTTGATTTTTATTTATTTATTTGTATTTTCTTATTACTACAACTATTTCTACTGTACTGTTGACTTTTATTTAATGACTAAATGATCCAGTCAGCTAGTTAGCTTAGCTATACACAGCTTCTTAGCAAGATTGCTACAATATAGCTACAAACAAAGCATAACCGCATGCGTATATGAAAGCTAGGAATGTATACATATATGTAGCACGTGTCTTCACTCGGCATATATTTATGTTTTGTATGTATCTGCATTTATATAAATGCTACGTTGTTGCTAGCCAGGTAGCCACAGGCTAATTTCCGAATTAGCTCGAAGGGCCCACAAACAAAACCAGTCACAGAGAGAGGGGGGAGACACACACACACACTGTAGCCGCTGCGACATGTAAACACGGTCGGTTTGAAGGCAAAGGCCCACGCTTACCGCTTCGACCGCATGCTGGAGGATGGAGGTGAATTTGGAGAACATCTTGTTCTTGGACTGGAGGAGCTTTTCGCGAGAAGACCTAGAGAAATCCTCTATCTTCTTTCTGTTTCTGCCGCCGCGATCCAGATTGCAGGTTTCATACACCGACCTTCAAGCACGAAAATGGGTTTCTACGGAGATGAAGACGAAAGAAAAAAACGTGCGAGGGGGTGGGGGCGAAAAACACCTGGCGATTCCCGTGCCGCCCAGCTGCTGTGAAACATCCACCTGGCCCGGTGAGTGAGTTCATCCACCTTTAACGTTAGGAGCTGCAGGCCACCGTGGCATTTCCATGGCCAAGAAACGACGCAGTTCGCCAGGCCGCCGGCAGGGGGAGCTGAGGGGCAGTCGAACCATCGTGCGTGTGTCTGCAGGGAGGTCTAGGGCTGCGCCGATCATGAATAATATGGTCGATTTCGATGCCGGTTATATTGCAGTCGAATTGGCTAGTGACCGATGTTTAAACCACCCGTGAACAGGAAAGAGGGAGTGCATTGTCACCAATAACACAGGTATAATA
>JBBPDA010000145.1:25217423-25233363 GCA_037974385.1 Arnoldichthys spilopterus
TGCCCGGGCCGGGACTTGAACCTGCGACCTTCAGGTCCCAAAGGCAGTGTCCTAACCACTAGGCCACCACTGCCCACGTTTAAGGCCGAATGGCATAGGTTAGGAAATCTTAGTATAAATGACAGATGAGATTGACTCCTCAATTCATTAGGTTACTACATGTTGGGTTTGAGAATAAAGGTCATGAGTAAACCACAGAGCGCTAATTAGCAGGCTAGTATAATTTAGATCAGGCTTTTTTTTTTTACAGTATTTTATTCCTTTTAATTTCTTTATTTTATTACAATAAATTTCCAGTGTTGTCAAATTAAGAGTGTATTCATATTTCTTTCCAATTGTATGAATGCATACATATCACTGTACATAAGTACGCTTACTCTGCATTTCAATTAAGTGCAAGTCAGTGCCATTTTCCATCCGTTCTCCGTCTGTGTAAACGCCTTCCATCTTAGAATGTTTCTGCCGCTCTTCGTCCAGTTGCATTTTTAATTTCCTGATCTGCAAGATGTCAAAAGACAACTTCAGCTGAAATTACACACTCTTCTAGGGAAAGTTCCACTCATGAGGTATAAATACCTTTTCTTGCTAATTCCTATTAGCTTTGTACATACCTGAGCTAAAAGTTCATCTTTTTCCTCAGCAAGCTTTCGTAGCCGAACATCTGTTGCATTGGGGAGGAAAAAGTGTTATGATTTGAACATTAAGTTACACTATGTACACAGACAGCAATTGTAATTAGTAAACTCATCTACTTTAAGGTGCACCCACTGCAAACACAGGCATTTTGTTGTGTATTCTAGTCTATGAATAACCACTGAGTTAAGCAACTAACACCAGTAGCTCATCAGTACCTCATTATCCAACTTGAGGTTGAATTTAATAAATTGATGGGTAGTGAAGGAATCAATGGGTAGTAAAATTGTCGTAGGCTTTGTAATTAAAGGGAACATAAGCGGGCAACAACAACAACTACATATGTTTAAGTTTATGTTCTTACAATTAACACGATAGCCTTCTAGATCACAAAAATTACCATTAGACACATTTAGCTAAAGCTAGAGGTTATGCACCTAGCCTAAAACTCTCTCTAGGCAGCTACAGTTTCACAAGTCTGCTCATTTTTTAAAAGACTGAAGCAAGAGATATTAAAAGCTAAACAACATCTACACAAAGGGAAATCGCAACATATATTTGTTTAGCTACTGCTTAGTCCTGACTCACCCATTTGGTTATTATAGCTGAGAGGTTGAGAATGAAGCGGGGAAACACAGAAATAACAGGCTAGCTAACCAGTTTAGCAGGTTCATGTAGGTCATAAAACAACCCTATAAATTGACAAAAACTGTCAAAGCCTAAAATGAAACTGCAAAAACAGCTAACAATTGCTTTCTCAGACTCACCCAAAGGTCCATCTCCAGCAGACTCCAGCACCTGTGCAGCTTCCTGCGTGACAACAGTGATCCCTGAGGTGGTGGGCTCGTGGTTGACATCACCATTAGGCATACCTTCAGGAATGATGACTAGCCCATGTTTCTACGAGGATCACATGATTAAGAACACAGAGTATTAAAATTCAGAAAAAAGCTTAAAGTTTACATATTATTTTGAGGCAATTACATGCTATACACTCTTAAAAACAGATCTGATGTGTGGTGCTTTTTTTCAGGTCTGGTGGTAGACTCCTTGATGCCAGCCATGTTGTCATTATGTGTCACCAAGCACATATGGGCACATGTGGGCTAGCACCATCTAACACAGTTATTTTTTCTGCTTTTGAGTATGAGTGCTAGTGTGTATAGGACATTAATTGCATACGTCCGCAAACATAGAAAGAGAAGCTCTCACTGACAAATTGAGAACACAACATGAGAATGAGTTGTTTAAAGCTGTTCTTCTGCAGTGATGCTTGAAAGTTTGTGAACTATTTTGAATTTTCTAAATGTTCTATATTTAATGTTCTACCTATTCTCTATGTTCTATATCTGATTATTATGAATACTTTTATGAATAACAATAATGAATGGATGATGTTTCATGCTACCATTATACAGAAATACATACAATTCTTAAGGGTTCATAAACTTTTAAGCACCACTTTATACCACAACAAACCATTGTGCCTCAATGACTGGTGGTTTCTTTCATTTAAAAACAGACTGAAAATCTTATTTGGGCCAAAAATCAGCATATATCACAAGTGTAGCAAAAGCTAGAAGACAAAAGTAGCCTGACAGTCATCCTTACATCTATACCTCATCCAAGCAGGGAGAGATGAGAGTTTGATCAGATTCTAAGGAAAACACACTCCTTTAATAAAGAACTTTTACATCATGTGGAGGTTCTTTAAGTTTTTCTCATGTTTTCCACACTTGCACAACTCTTTTACAAATATCTACTGAAAGGTTCTTTAAGAAACTACTAGTTGTTCTCCTATGGCACTGCTCTAAATAGCACCTTTATTTAAGAGTGTACAAAGAGTCATGAGGGTAAAAGACAAACTTTTTGTCAACATACAAATACCCATTATTGAAACAAAATCCTTCTTAAGAAGACACTGGTTTTTGTCCTTTGCTGGATTTCACAGGCTCCATCAGGGACATACCTCTACTGCTTTGGTTTTCCCCTTGAGGTCAGCCAGCTCATCTCTGAGCTCGTCCCTCTCATTCCTAATGCAATCAAAGTACTCTTTCTGCCTCTCTAAGGCCTGGCCAAACAGCAGGGCAGGAAAAGAGAGAAGAGGCATGAGGAGAACAAGTGGAGAAAGAAAGGCCACAAAGATGCAGGCAAGACATAATGGTCAGCATGCACAGAATGAAAGCAGGCTCGTTCTCCAATACAAACACGCAACTGCAAGCAAAGGAAGCCAGCAAGAACAAGACAATGCATGCCTATTCAGGCAAGGAGAATGACCACTCATATGGATGATTTTTTTATACAACAAGCTGGTCTAAGATGTAAAGAGAAAAGCAGAGAAAGAAATAGTTTAATATAGTTTAATCTAACTACATGACAAAAAGGGAGAACTCATGATCCTATAAAAATCAAAAGTAACTTAACAGAACAGTTTACTTTTAAGCATAGGTGGCACAACACCACATTTTTATTTCCAGTCCATTTTTTCCTTTTAATAACTACTGAATTATCTATTTTTAACTGAGGCACTTTACTTCACCATCTAAAAGTAGGCTTTCATGCTTAAACTAATACTCCACAAGAAGAAACAGACCTATGAAGTTGTCATTTTGTAGTTGCCATTGTGCCTGACTACACTGGGACTTGTTAGCTTACTTTGTAGTATAGATTTAGCATTATTGTACCTGGTTTGATTATTTTTGCTGACTACAGTTTATGATGGTGACTAACTTAGGCATGACGCCAACTACAGAATGAGGCATGATTTCAGAGGTCAATGCACAGCTAACAGTATGACATGATTCTAAGTGAGTGAATTATTTTAGGCTAGATTTCTTACAGTAGTGGGTCATTTGTACTTATTTCCCCCTCACATATTTGATCCGGTATTTTCAGCCGAATACTGATACTTGGTGTTGGATCGGTCCCATTTCTATTTTTAAGATAATAATACATAAGTAAGACAAAAACAGAACATAAGAAGTGTACAGTATAGGAAGCTGTGTTGAGAAACATTAGCCTTCCTTGATTTATTAGAAATTTATTCAAACAAATGAGGAAAAATGAAGCACTTCCACATTCAAAGTGGGTGTGATAACTGAATTTTTTTATATTTTTTGATCATTTAAAATATTTCTTAACTGCATAAACAAACTATCCAAGTTCCTATAAATCGCAGGAAAAAATGTTTTGTGCATGCATAGGGTCAAATTCAGAACGTCAGAATATGTGATGCTACACAAAGACATTTTCATAAGACTGCTAGTATTATACAGTTGTGAGAAAAAGTTCCTGATTGCTTTAGAAATACCTGGATTTCTTAATTACTCCTTTAAATGTGAAATGACTTTTCATGTAAGTCATAATACTCTTTAAATTGATCAAACACCATACACATTAATAGTGCAATATATAATATGCATGTAACCAAAAGTCCCCAGTGGACTTAGAAGCTTCCACTAATTGCTTAATATTAAGTTTTTGCATTTATGTCTGCATTTGTATGTAGAAAGTATTCTGGCCGTTTTAAAAGCTTTAAAGAGAAGTTCTGTATTTTTTTTTATTTTTTATTCTATAACGTTACTGATTTACTTCTTGTGTTATTTTTCCACATTTTTTCCCAGAGAAGTTTTTCTGTGGAATTCTCCCAGGAGCACCACTTCAATAAATGCAGATACTCAAGAATACCGATGACATCAACAATAGATTAGACTCTTCTAAAATGTCTTCCAATCTTTTTGCTTAAAAAAATCATGATTTATATAACAAAATGTGATTGTGTGTTTTTTTTGTGGCAAAATCCAATGTTTTCTCTCAAGAAATCTTCAGTCTAAGAGTTTTCCATTTTGACTAATTTTTACCATACATGACCTCCATTATTTAATTATTTGACATAGACAAGCATAAGTCCTACTTTAAAGAGTTTGATGTATCTTGTGTAACACACTCAATTCAAAATTTTAAATGCACAGCCCATACTGAATTTTTAAAAAATTAACCATGGGCACATTTTCATATATAGAGTGTTCATATATAGAGTGTTCATATATAGTGTGTTGTAAATGCATTGTATAGAAAAGTTGTAACACACTGTGTGGGAGAATTGAGAAGAGAGATTTGTTAAATGTGGTGTGTCTCATTTCACTTGTAAAAGTGTGAGCCAAACTGTAACAAGAAAGAGAGCTCAGAAAACAAAACTAGGACTTTTTTGCATACAAAATCATTACATGCAAACTTCAGGGAAAAAATATAGAAGAACAATATTGTAATAAAAATATGGTAATGTAAAATGTATGTGTCGTAGGATAAGCATCCTGAATGAACATCACATTTTAGGAGGCGTCAAACAGAAATCCAGATAATGGTTTACAAACTTTTTCACATAATTGTAAATACACTCAAACTACCAACTCAACTCGTTCTAATGCAGATTAGAACATGCATGTTAAAGTTTCATAGCCATCTGGTTCCCTCTATCCCAGTTTATAACTCTAGGTGAATTAGTTTGTAGAAGTCTATTATTTTAGTTAAAACAACATTGTCCTAAAAACTTCATACCGCAATCTTTTTGTCCTTCCAGTTAATAGTTTCCTGCAGGTCAAACACCTCTCTTGTAAGGGTATCTAACTTGAGCTGAACGTTCTGGTTCTCCTAGAATTGCATTATTCAAATAACAAACCATAAACCCATGGGATTGGAGGAGAGGAAAAAAAGAGGACAGAATCAAGACACATAATGAGGAATCAATACATGAATTGCATTAAACACAGGACAAGAGACGCAACTGAGAGACAGCAAACTAGAGTATGAGTAATGAGTCTGACAGCATGTAGATTGGAATTCTCTACCTCATGATTTTGTCAGAATCCTTTATACAACCTTGATATCAGCCTGAAAGGGAGATTCTGAAGCTAAATTCTGAATCAAGTAGAAATCTCACCTCAATAAGTTCATCCCGCTGACGGATGCCCTCTTTCAGCTCCTCTTGTTTATGCAGCAGGACTGTACATGTATGCTTTTGCCTCTCTAATTCCTAAAAAGTTAAGAAATTTCTATCTTGAGGAAATAGCAATTTCTCAGGCAGTTGAGAATTTTTCTTCTGCAGTACAGACATCAGAACATAATTTCTACGGTACACAGACTTCATGGTATAGTGTATTTTCATTCATACAAGTGTCATTCATTATGTTGTGATGAATGTGTGCTGTAGAAATGACAAGGTCAACAATTTTCACAATATCTTTTGCCTCTAATGGCTTTAATGCGAACACCAAGTTCATAATAGCTGGCATTGCTCAGACCATTTTGGTGTTAAAAAGGGTGCATGTACCTTTGACTTCTCCTCTGTTTCTCTGTGCAGCTCAGACATTTGTTCCTCCATTTCCTCAATAACGTCCTTAAGTGTATCCACCTGGTATATTAGATTTGCCTTATCGTTGTCAAGTTGTGCATTAGATACCATCGCTTTCTTATATTTCTCTTCCACTTCAGACAGGGATTCCTACAAGTAAAAATATGTTTGCTTTGACTATGAAGGTACAATAAAAATAATACAATCAGAAAAAATACCTTTGGTATTTTGGCAAAAACCATAATTATAAAAGCAAAACTAAACAGAATAAAACAAGTAGTACTACAGTCAAGTATAGCATGACAACTAGCTTAACATGCAGCATCTTTACACACATTGCAAACATTTTAGACTTGTTTTACAAGTACCAAGACAGAAGTAATGTGTCAGGCTCATCATTAAGACTTACAGGCCTAAGTTTTAAAGTTAATACCGGAGTTTACTGCGTCCAGACAGTGAACAGTTAACAAGTTAACAACCTATAATAGTCCAAATCACAGCTGTATGAAAAAAAACTTCAAACTCTTTCTGAGAGGAAGGCATGCCACAACCAGGTCAGAAACCAGGTCAGAAAGCTTGTCCTCCTAAAAAGAGTGCACCATCAGGCTGTGTCTCTGGCAGAACAATATAGAAGAATGAGCTCATACACTTCATTATGGTTATTCCAGGCTGACCCAGAGTACTGACCTTGCCACTATTTAGGTTAAGAGAATAAGACAGTTTCATGCGAGGCTCATGCTTCACCAGAAGAAGAGTAGGGCCGTCACCACAGATGATAAAAAGTCATTTTTTTAACCATTTCAAATATTGATGGAGTGATCGGAGTTATAATCAAGTAATAATAAACTAAGTAAGTAACTAAGCAATTGTGACAGCCCTATAGAAAAGTGCCAAAATGAGGGAAGAAGAGGCTTTGAGTGGGAAGGTGTTAGTGGAAAGACACTCTACAAAGAGGAGGAAGAGAAGGCATGCGCTGAGTTCAGGCCCCTCTACCTTCAGCTCTTTAAGCCCCTGCATGTATCGCCCCTCTACATCCTGAATCTGGTCCTTTAGATCATAGATGTCCTGTTGAGAAGATTGGAGTGACTGGGATGAATGTAAAAAGGAAAAGCAGGAGAATCATGGAAAGAATCTGGCACACACAGTTGTTGGCACCACAGCCTCCACAGACTGTAAATCTATTCATTGACTTAAGTTGGTACGCACATAGTGCCAGGACAATATGCTGAGGTATCAACAGACAGACAATGATCAGGCATTCACAGACAGCTTGGAAATGGAAAAAAAGGATTTGACACGTTGAAAAAGTATCTTCTTGCCAATGTTCTAAAAAAAAAGCTTACTCAAAAACTCAGATCTCCTGTAAATTTCATAATTTGCTTTCTAAAGTAAATTGGAGTATTGGACTACAGTAAGGTAGAGTGCAAAAAAAATCCAACACATTAAGATTTTTTTCTTAAAATACAGATTTGCACAAAATTCATTTTTACAAACAATTCATCTTTGCTACAAAAGAAAAACTTTAAGTACCTACCTTTCAGCCAAAAAGAATTGAAAATGAGTGTGTCTAATAAGTAACAGTTGAAGATAACAGTTTGAGGGGCAAGTTTAACAAATTCTGCCACGTAATTTAATGTTTTCTGAAAAGAAAACTGTTCATAGCCTATAAAAGTCTATAGCCTAAATAAAAAATATGCAAAAAATGCATTAAAACAAATATAATTTGCAAATATTACAGAGCAGAATTGCAAATATCAGCATAACTTTAGATTATACAGATTGGCCATTCTGATTTTTAATGCCTCCATACAGCAGGCATTGCAGTGCGTCAGTTTCAGACTTGATGTGCATTATTGTGGGTTTCCCTCATGCTTGTGTTAAGTCAGGCTTCTACAAACCACTGCTGAGTAATCTTGTCAGACGTAATCCCTTAAACCCTATAATTAACTCTAATAACTACTTATGAAATAGTTTTATAGCAGCTACTGAAGAACTTCTATTATTACTAATAAGGATTAAAATTTTAAGACTATTAGACTAAGGCTGCATGTAAAACTGCATGCACGTTTAATAAATAGTTAATAGTAAATAGTAAATAGTAGCACACCACTAATAACTATGCATTTAGCACTGTAGTAACCAGATATGGCATATGGTATGATATGGTATGTTGTACGCAACCTAAGACTATATCAAGTCTAGAATTTGTGACTTCATAGCATTTATTACTCAAGGAGAATTTATCCATCAATGTACTAATTCATGAAGCTCAGTTCATTGGCATAGTTATTTAATGTTTATTTACAGATCATGCTTTACTTTTATTAATTCTAGATACAATTGTTGTACATGAAATAATCTATTAGGCAAACATTTTCCCATAACTGGAGAATAACAGATAATGTCTTACCCTCAGTTCACTGAGAGAGGCTTCAGGATCAATGACAATACTGGACATGTCGCCACTGCCCCGTCTGGAAGAGGTACCGCCCAGAGAGGCTAAAGAAGCAGCAGAGAGGCCTGGAGTGGCACATCGAGAGGATGGCTGCAACACACAAGTTTACAGACATTAATCGAGATAGCAAAAAAGTGGAAGAAAAGCAAAGATGCACCATGATTTATCAATCTGAACGTGGTGGCTAAACTTAATTTTGTTCAAATGTTGGTTGGTTGGTTGGAATGGGACAATCAATTCCAATACAAAATGGCTTGGATTCATATCTTTGTACTACGTACTTATGTATCCATTCTTCAGAAGGGTGTGCACATCTGTATTAAGAATACAGTAGTACATGAAGGTTAAGCCTTTAGAATTGTCTGTATTTCTGCATAAAAGTGAAAAAATATCAGTACACAAAGAAATGAGAAATACTACAGTAGAAAACTAGCCAATATTACACATCTGACCATGGCAAAAGTAAGTGAACCTTTGCTTTCACTTCCAGACCCCTGTGTGCAGTAGAAACTAAAAGTATGCAAAATATCCAGCATATTGACTTGGACAATTTTAGCCAATTCCACTTTGCAGAACAGCTTCACTTCACTCTTGGATCCTGGTGGGCTGGACTACTTAAAAGATTCCACAGACTGGAAATCATAACATTTAAAAACTGATTGATAAGTAGTATTTCTCCCTTAGCTTTAGTTAGAACTGGCAAAATGACAACTTCAACTTCAAATCAACAGTCTCATTACTTTAACAAGGGCATTTGTAATAAAAATCAATGTAAAGCATAAGGGCTTCAATCTAAAGGCATCAGAGAAACACACTCACCCGACTGAAAGAGTCTGAATACTGCTTGTCACACTTTTCTTCCAACTGAAAGAGAAGATAAAAAAACACATTCAGAATTTATTTCAACTTGAGAAGCAAGCGAAAGACAAGCGAAGGTCCTTTTCGATCTGCAAACAAAAAGGGAATTCGAGCAAGTGGAAAGTGAATTGCTTCGCATTTCCAGAATGCACTGAAAGAGTTGCTTGTAAAACACCACAACACTGTTAACTTATTGATTTCCCAAAGCATTTTCAAAAAGCCCAACAGCCTTTACCTCCAAACTTCAGAAAAGAACACCACTCCTTTAAAGTAAGGTTGTCATAATACCATAATTTTGAATTTAATATTGCTACCAAATATAAGGTCACCATAAACCAAAGATGGATTATATATATATTTTTTTTTATGAATTTTACTTTTTAAAAATATTATAGTGTCTTTAAATTTAAAAGTAACCAAATATTGTTACCATTGTAGGTTGCCCAATACTATTTTCTCATCACTCAAAACAAGCCAAAAGAATATAATTGCTGCAAATATGATGCATCACCACCAACGCAAAGATTGAGTAAACATGCATGAATTTATGATTATTTATTAAGTTAAACTGAAAGCAAACACAAAACTTTTTGCCCCAATTTACAGCAAATTTACATATTTAAGCGTGTTCTTAGTAGAGAATGTGTACTGATTTTCACTTAGAAAAAAAAACATGCAATTTGACCAAGTGTGTTTAAACCTTTGCACACAAGTGTAAATAAATACACACCCAGGAATAGCACAATCAAACACTGCCATCTAAGATCATTCAGGTTTATAATTTTTTGTTATTCCAAGCTACACATGCCTTAACTGACCACTCAAATAAGAAACATGAAGAGCTCAGATGTTCAAATAACCACACCCAGAGTTTGGCATAAAACACGTCACACAAAAGAAACCAAAGGCCAACGTTATCTTGACTGTGGTTAGAATACCTAATTGCACTAAATGTTGCAGGTCAATAGGTTACCACAGCAATGCATGCAGCACATCACTGTGCAATCACTTACGCTGTCCAAGTCTGGGATGCTCAGTTCATCTAAGTCAGAAACAATACTCCCTCTGCGATTTGAGCGACTGAAATAGTCAGCAGCAGTCGCGCTTATGTCAGAAAAGTCAGATGACTACAAGGTAAAGGCAAGGTAAAAGTTAAGTGGCAATGACAATGTAAAGTTCAGTGGTCAGCCAAAGCACTACATGTTATTGCTCTTCTTGAACAAAGTTGCACAGGGTCAAAACTGAATGCAAAATGGCAACAAAATTCAAAATTTTTTGATAATTCTCATGTTTTTTTATTTGGACATGTTTAAACTATGTTTTTTAAACAAATGTTTCAGTTTCAGGCATTAAGCAATACGCACAAAATGACAACAGTGCTAAGGTTCTGTGGAGTGATAGAAGAGAAGTATTGCTTCTGGTTTGCCAAATAACCTTTCTAAAAAGCAGCATTGAGGTAACTTAATGTGAAGAAGCTCTTACATTTTTAAGTTTGAAGAAAGCATTAAAAAGTGTTTTAGACCAATTATCTTTTTTTCTTGTCATCATTCAGAACCATTTAGGAATCTTCATTTTTAAGGATATAGTTTATATGCCATTCTAAACACTCTATCTGTGCTTTTTTCTTCACAACTTTGATGAATAAGGCAAATGTCCCTGTTGGCTCACCACACTATCCCTTCTTCCACGGCTGTAGCGATCCTGAGACACAGTGCTGCAAGAGTCATCATCAGAAGAGGACTGGGAGAGTACAAGATTTATAACAGTTAAAATATATTATATAATTATTAAAATATAAAATATAATACATTTCAGAGCTCAGAGAAAGTATAAGAAAGACACAGAACAATCAAAAAACAATAATCGAAAAAGAGAGTAGATGATGACAGCACACCCCCAGCAGATTTAAAAAAAAAAAAAAAAAGCCAGTTTGCAAAGTGAATTATATTTTGCTTAATTACAACTGCAACATGCCATATATATCAACTAAAAGCAAAAAGGGTTTCACAGAAAAATGTAGTAACAAACACTTTGTATGTTCTATGTACATTTATGAGGTCCATATACACAGTTTTATAAGCCAAGATCATCATCATCATCATCATCATCAAGTGTTACGTCAAGCTGAATTCACTGCATGCCACCAAGAATTCACATCCAAGCACATTCATCAATAATACATCCAGAAAATTATATTACTTCAAAATTATTTCTTGGTATCACTTCACAAATACTAGAATCCTGTACAACCAAGCAGTAATATTTAGCACTCAAAGCATTACAACTAGACTTCAGCTTTTTCATCTAGGCTTAGACTAAACAAGCAATCGATTTCCATCCTTCAATTTTATTTTGCATCTATTAGTGATCAGTTTTCTGAGCTTCATATCCATTTGTTACTGCAAACATTAGAACATCCTGACAAAGTTGAAGCTAGCAGTCTTTCAATGACACTTGGATCAATGGATTTTGTAATTATTGATAGTTAGGTTAACGGTCACTAGAATTGTTCCAACCATTAGCTAATTATCAAAACCTTCAAGAGGTTTGTGAGGCTAGGGACCGTGTATATGCATGTGACTCCAGGATTGGAATTTAGAAACTGATCTAGATCAATCATGATCCAACCCTCCTCCTGGAGGTCTACAGTCCTGTAGAGTTTAGCGCCAACCTGTGTAAAACCTTACCAAACACTAATGCATCTGATCTACCTAAACAAGGATTTCTGATATAAGGAGAGTAGGTGTGTCAAACTTTGGTTGACGTTAAGACTCTACAAGAAGGTACATTTCCATTACTCTGTTTGGTAGTCGTACAGATGAACTACCAGCAAACACAAAATCATTAGTTTGAATTCAAATTATGGAGTTGATTAAATTATCAATACTGCATGCTGGAGATGTTGTCAAGGTGTCCGTCATGCAATGTTGTGTTAGCAGGGATGTGGAGGTAACGCATGTGGCAAAGTGCTTACCACAGGACTACTGCGGGTAGAGCTGGCACCAGAAGAGTACCAGCTGCACTCAGAAGGCTGTGAGAACAAGTATCCCATTCAGATAAGTTCCAAATAGTGCCTTGTTATGCAGGGTTGACATCATATAATATAAGACTCGTCTGGACACTAGCAAACACTTACAGCTCTGGAATTGTATGACCCACAGAGACCATCGTCACATATGGAGGCCTGAGGGCACAAAAGTGGAATCCACTATTGAGCAATACCACACTGATCATTAAACGTGTGTTATCCATGTTGAAGAGTTGTTACAAACGAGGTGATTTTAGAAAGTCCTGTCATCAAGAATCTGTACATTATATAAACTAATAATATAGGTACTGTAGAGCTTAGGTGGAGCTTTCCAAGATTTCAGTTGTCTGTTGGTTTTGTTTACTGGACCCTTATCAGTTTACATAATGTTTGAACTAAACACGTTCTCTTTAAAGATTACGTTTGAAAGCACTTGGCATGTTTTTTGTCCATTTAACCACAATCAGGGTTTGTATTTCTGTTTACTCGTTCATCCTCTATTACTTATTCAGAAAAAAGTAATTCACATTTTTTAAGATATGTATTCATTATACTATAAAAATCAATCAAATAGGCTTTCCGCATGCAAAGGTACAAACTAAGTACCAATATCCACTGTTTACATGCAAAGCACAAACTGACCAGGCTGTAGCTGCGCATCAGGCCAGTGGAGGCGTTGGTGGATGTGGCCTGTGAGAGGTGGTGTGTGAGGGTTAGAGCACTGATAACTTAGTAAGGAGAGTATATATTTGCATAAACACACAGGCTTGCTATAATCCTTAACCTTAACCTTAACCCCTGTAACCAACAATAAATTGTTACTTTTCTTCAAGTTCTAAAAACAACTGTTGGAATCTGTTACTAGGGGGTGTAAAAAATTAATTGATTTGTATCAATGCATTGACCAAAATAGCACACGATATGATGCATCAATGTAACGCATTACAAAAAGGATTTTACTGTGTTTTGTACTGAGAAGTTGCTTTTGCTTGTGAATACGCTGTTGTATTTGACCTTTAATAATAAAATGTTCACATTATAATGTGTTTGAATGTGTGAGATGATGGAACTGGAGCAGACTGAGTGAAATTTCATCATATTTCATACTGACTGCAAACCCCGGTATCGAACCCAATCTACCAGATCACATCAAATCGCTGCAAATTTTTCGGTTTCGTTGGCTAAAATAATCGAATAAGATTGAATCATGATGAAACACATGATTTACACCCTTACTGTTACTGTGAACAAAATTACAAGACCAATGCAATTTAATGTAAAAAAAAAAAAATATTCAGGACCATTTCTGTTGGTCCATTTGTAATTTTCACTTGGTGTAAACAGTAACTGCTATAATCAAATTTAAAATAAAAAAAAATGAATATGAGGATTTTAATTTATAAGTTTATAATTTGAGGAAGTGTCATTTATTAAGGCAAACAAAGATGCAGACACAACCATCTGTACTAATTATTTGACTAAAGAACATTCTTGAACTAATAACCTAATCATAACATGTTCCAACACGACAACGTATGTGCGAATATACGGACAACAGACAAGAACAAAGACAAACCCGAGGCTGATAGGTAGAGACAGTGGTGGAGGAAGGAGGAGGTGGTTTGGTGTTCTTTAAACTGCTGTAGTTCCTTTGGTCATGGTACAATCCAGTCTAAGGAGATGACATATCAAATACACCATCACCAGAAATCTGTACATACCATACAACATTACAGGAGAATTTCACTTCCACTGTGGAAGACAAATGCATAAAATACACAAACATTTGTTCGGTTTAGTCACCTACTGTTGACTCGCCACAAAAAAGTGACAGAAATAACAGGCCTACCCTAAAATGGAAGTGACAAACACGATGCAGCATCACCGCTGCAGAACAGACAAATGTAACAGCAAGACACATTTTGTAGAGGCTACTTCAAACATTAAATAAATGTTTTTCATAGAATGTATGTCAATACAAGTCAATACACCACTTAAATAACATTCTCATTCAAAGAGTAATGTCAACGCTTCTCTAGATATCTTTTTAAAATGTGCTAGTCCTACAGTTTTATCTTATTACCTTATTCACATTAAATAACTTGAAAGTTGAGTAGAATGCATATTATCACAGTTTGCCTTTATTCAGATTAGATAGGCAAAACATGTCAAGGCAAGTTAATATTTATTAATGTGAGAAAGAGCAACAACCAAGCAGTTAACTTTGTAGAAAATGCATGCACTTCAGCAAAATGTTCAGTATGAAAATTGCCCCATCCATTTTACTATTCCAGGTTCCTGAATTTAAGTCATGAAATGATTTGCACCAGAGAA
The DNA here is from genome assembly GCA_037974385.1 of Arnoldichthys spilopterus. Taxonomy (NCBI): domain Eukaryota; kingdom Metazoa; phylum Chordata; class Actinopteri; order Characiformes; family Lepidarchidae; genus Arnoldichthys; species Arnoldichthys spilopterus. The sequence goes on from JBBPDA010000145.1 coordinate 25,232,082, forward strand.
GGTTAGAGAGAAGATTTAAATGCCAAATGTCACATGCATCTTAGACAATAGTGTACAACCAAGAACAAGTTGTTAGCGAAAACCAATAACAACAACAATATATTTCTTTAAGCTAATAGGTCATCAAAACCCACTGAAGAGAAAAACTTTGCCCACATCTTCAGCTGCACCTATTATTGCTAGTGTTGGCTCATTAGTACATCAGCTTCCACTATTCAAGCTGTATCGAACACAAAAAAAACTTACTGGTTTACCCTCCAGCTACCCACCAATAAACCAAAAGATGATTGGTCTGGTAATTTATGAACAATAAAACATTTTTAACGATGAATCTCTATTTGCTGTAAACTTTTCCCTTGTCCTTTTGATTTAGTTTAGGTTTCTAGCACCAGTCTAGTAGTTTACTCTGTGCATTATCAGTAACTACGATAAGTTAAATCAGCAGAAGCCTCTTGTCGTTCACATCTTCCAAGGACTTCAGAGGTCCAATTATTGCTAAGCTAATCATTACCTTTAATTGCTACTGTATTTCCAATAGAAAATGTACAGAAGAAGTGTAGACACACACTGTAGCTTTCATTAATAAAACCCAAGCATTATCATGTGAATAACCTTATAGCACACAGTAAAGTAACCACAGCAAATCACTGGATCAAACATAATTACAGGAAGAGTAAAATGTCTATTTTTTTTACTGTAAACCAAAGACCGAACTGAAAATTTGAGGGAAAGGGTTAAAAAATTAGTTCTAGTGAATGACATTTATACTCCGTAGAAGGGTCAGAAGCACTGACCAGTAGGCCTTTCCTTGTGCTACAGGAAGTAGGCTTCATGTGGAGGTCATTATACAAAGAGCTCTGGAAAGAAGAGGGCAGATGGTTATCTCTTGCTATTCTATGTAAGCTAGAAAGGTTCAGGATGCTAGGAAGAATAGTGGCAGGACACAGCTATAGGACAATCATAAATTTCACCATTAAAGCTATCAAATTAATTATTTACCTTTACATTACATTTATTCATTTGGCTGACGCTTTTATACAAAGCGACTTCCAAGACTTCATGGAGCAGTGCAGTATGTGGTATCTTGCTCAAGGGTACCTTAGTGCCCGAGCTGTGACCTTCGGGTCCCGAGGGCAATGTCCTAACCACTAGGCCACCACTGCCTAAATTATTGTTTAGTTTAAATCAAAGCATAATTAAATTTAAATAAGGAGCCAATCACAAACATGTTTTTTTTTTCTTTTTAACTAATGCCTTAGTTACAAGTGTGGTTTAACTATAT
>JBBPDA010000145.1:25243536-25257604 GCA_037974385.1 Arnoldichthys spilopterus
TATATATTAGATTCCACCGGACTTACTTATTTATGTTTATATAAATTAGATTTCACAGGACTAGCTTATTTATGTTTATATACAATATATTTCACAGGACTAGCTTATTTATGTTTATATACCTTAGATTCCACAGGACTAGCTTATTTATGTTTATATACATTAGAATCCACAGGACTAGCTTATTTATGTTTATATACGTTATATTTCACTGGACTTGCTTATTTATGTTTATATATGTTAGATTCCATCAGACTAGCTTATTTATGTTTATACATGTTAGATTCCACTGTACTAGCTTATTTATGTTTATATACATTACAATCCACAGGACTAGCTTATGTTTATATACATTATATTCCACAGGACTAGCTAATTTATGTTTATATACATTATATTCCACAGGACTAGCTAATTTATGTTTATATACATTAGATTCCACCAGACTAGCTTATTTATGTTTATATATGTTTGATTTCACAGGACTAGCTTATTTATGTTTACGTATATATGTTTGATTTCACAGGACTAGCTTATTTATGTTTATGTACATGAGATTCCACAGGACTAGCTTATTTATGTTTATATACATTAGAATCCACAGGACTAGCTTATTTATGTTTATATACATTATATTTCACAGGACTAGCTTATTTATGTTTATACATGTTAGATTCCACCGTACTAGCTTATTTATGTTTATATACGTTAGATTTCACAGGACTAGCTTATTTATGCTTATATACATTACAATCCACAGGACTAGCTTATTTATGTTTATATACATTATATTCCACAGGACTAGCTTATTTATGTTTACATACGTTAGATTTCACCGGACTAGCTTATTTATGTTTATACATGTTAGATTCCAGTGGACTAGCTTATTTATAATTATATAAATTAGATTTCACTGGACTATCTTAAATTAACTCTTTTATTTATTGAGCACTTTCTGTTCAAGCACATCACAGATGAAAAATATCTGATATACACACACATGACCTTACACATTACTTGATTGCTGTGTTTATAACCAATTAAAATGAAAACATTTTGTATGTGATACCTGTGAAGATTCATTTACTTTTTAAGCATAAATGCTAAGACTGGTTGAATACTTATGTTAACCATAGAAAGTGAACTACATAAAAAAATATACAGGCCAACCATTCAGTGAAATGCTTTAAAGTGAGTTAGTTTTGCTTGTGTTTTCAGATTAAGAAAGGACCTTTTATACTTTTCAACTACAAAAGTGTCTTAACCAGAATGCTCATTAACTCCTTTGAAAGGGGAGACTCCATTGCATGTGGTGACCAAAACATTTCTCATGGCTATTGAGGCCTAATTAAACATGTTTTTCTGTGTACACTACTTAGAGCTGCAGCGTTTTAATTTGTGGTATTGATATATATTTATTTTAGCGTACTGGTACCAAATCTGTGTACTGTGATATGCTTATGTAAAGCTTGTTTTTATTTTTGTTCTTCCCTGTGGTTAACCCAATGTCCACCCATTTACTGTTATAGGTAGTCCAATATCAAAATAACACACAATGCACACTGCCCACCAGCTACAGTTTTACAAAACAATGCTTTTTAATTTATTATTAAATTATTATTGTACAAGAGCTCTAAAGCTGGGTGAACACATTATGCACCGAAGCCTGTGGTTGGTCACTTCAAAAGAAAACAGACAAAATAAATGCATAGAATACATAAGCATATCGTATGAAGGTTATTTTTGTTCTTTGCACAAACTTCTCTATCTTTGTTACGAAGCACACCTAGACCTTCATAAGGGATAACTCTCAAAAACCAGTCTTTCTTTGTATAGCAGGGACAGTGGAAACCTTGCGTTCCATAGTCATGATTAGTTTTCTAACCCCAGAGTCAAATGGGACTATATGGAGGTTCCTTCTTGGTTGTAGGCAGTTGGGGGCACAAGAAGTTGAGAAATCCATGTTTCCCTGTGACAGAATGGTTAATGGAGAATTCTGTAAAGCAACGTAATGTCATTTAACTCATACCAGTGAATTATGGTGCAAGGTGAGCAGGAACGATGGAGTAATCTCCAACGGGAAGAGCGTCAAATCCTCACATTGGTGACAAATGTCACGGTGTCCTGGCAGCAACCGTGCAGTGAAGTGAAAGGTTGCCTGGAAAAGGTCTGTGCCTAACCAGTGGAATAAATGGTTTATGAATTTCAAGCAGCACACTGTTGTCTGCCTACAGTATTAAAAGAGCAAAGGTTTGGGGAAAAAAGCGAAAAAGAGGCGAGATGGAGGGAAATCTGCATACATTTGCATACATTTTTAAATAAACGTTAATTTGCATCTATTTTTCAGAAGTGCAATTGCAGTGTTTGTGTATGTGTTGTCTTCTTCCTTCTTCCTCTATCTGTGAGCAAAATGCTCTTGCAGGCATGCTAAATTCTGTTCCCTCTGTGTAAGCCCTTTTGATGTACTCACAAAAAGAAAAGAACGCCTATGTACTTTAGGTTTGTTTGGCTATTTGAAAGTCCCTGGGCTCAATAGCTCTGCCGACACACACACACTCGCTCTCTCTTGCTCTCTCTCGATCTCCCTCTCTCTCCTAAATTGTACCCCAAAGTTCTTCTCCGAGTGTGATGTTATTGTGCAATGTCAAACAATGTTACTTTAAGTTGGATCCTCTGTTGGGAACAGAGTGATTTTTTTTGCTTCAAATTATCCAGTTTAATCCAGATCAAAGCAAATTTCAGTTCCTCAAACAGATACCTCTGGTTTGCTGTTAGCAAGAAATATACAGCTATAAAAGAAACATTGTGCTGTTGTTGTTTAGAGCATAAGATACATCATGTTACTGAAAGTCCAACATCAAACCCACACAATTACCTATAGCTACTTTTCCAGCTGGCAGCAGGGTGGCCCAACTCATTAGTTTTGAAGTTACAAGGAGTGTTGCAACCTGGGCTGCTTTTTAAAAGAGACAGAATGCAGGGCAGGCATTCAGGCAGGGGTTATTTTTATACATGTAGAGGTAAAGCTGTTTCGTTTTTACTGTGTACTGTGTATACTGTGAAAATGACAATAAACCTACTACTACTACTAAAGGTACAGGAATGAAAAAAACACTTGTTTAATTGTAAGGGATAAAAAGAGGTTGGAAATTAAGATCAAATAAGAGGACATAAAAAAAAAAATTTGATTGCACCAGTTGGATCAGTGACTTCATAAACATGGGTGAACATACATACATGCATGCATGCTCCAAGTGTATTCTGAAGGAAATTCACAGTGCAGACTGCATTGCAATCTTCGTGTGGTGTTAACAGCCCTAAGTGAAAATTTCAGTGAAATATCCTCTGTGAACATCTGCATCATTTATACGCAGCCACTCTCTGTCTTCTCTTCCAAAGCGCTAAATTAAAAAAAAGGGGGGGTGGGGGTGGAGAGGGAGTAGCAGAACGGATCTTCTCTCACCGGGCCCTGTAAATGAAGACTCCCATTTATCCTGCTTTTCTCAGTGAAGCATATCCTCAGGGCCACTGATAAGTCTGCTGCGTTCCCTCCCTCTCGAAACAGCATGGCACATCCAGGCCTGATTGGGTAATGGCCTGAGACAGAGCATATTGACCCGCCTGACTGATGCATCTCTACTGTTTCTCATTACTGGGTCAGCTGCCTTTTAAAAGATCTTTTGTATCAGCTATGACTGCCTCGATTGGAGAGTCGGGCAGGTAATAGCTCATTTGACTGGAAGATTGCAGAGCCCTACTGAACCTTAGGTTTAGGTCCACTCTGCAATGGTGATGGGGCTCAAGAATAAGGGCTCCCGACTGTTCTCAAACACGTCATGTACGCCAGTTCAGGCCCTATAAAGTAGTTTCTTACACAATATACAGTATACTACATACGTTTCACTCTGCTTTCTGGATTTATGTGGGGGTAAAGCTAGGTCTACAGTTGGACCAAGGGCAGTATATTTCAAGAGAGGCCTGGTTACAGCTAGAGGCAGGTAGGAAGCATTATGGACCGGAGATGTACAGTGAGGTTGAAACCTGATAGTCAACTGCCCTATTTCACTGTAGTCAAGATGTTAAAATAGAATATTCTATTACCATAACCAGTGAGAGGAAGCATGATTGTTGACCTCACATTTAACAGCCTAGTTTCTATAACAACTGGCATCATAATCAGGCTACTAGCTTTTGCAGCCCAGACGTGGATGCCTCTGGTAAATGGTTTTCATTTGTGTTTCTTTCTTGCACAATTTCTCGTCCAAGATAAGCAGGCTTTAATTTCAGTCACAAGCTTTCAATATTTTATGAAAGGTAAAACTTAAACATTTGAGACCTTTGCCCCAGAGGGGCAAAAGAGGAACCTAGCATTATATATAATATACATACTGCACTGAAAGCACAAACTATTGCAAATACATTGCACAAACAGTTACAGGGACAAAGCTGTTCCAAAAAAATTGTCATACGTATGTCCTGTTCAACTTTACTGTCCTAAAAATATTACAAAATATGTTTTTTTACGAGTACTCTGATTTATTGTTCAAAACAGGACAAAGTGGGCTTAAATTCTGAAATTCTCACTCAGCTACTCATCTAAGATTCTGCCATGGTTGAATGACTTGCTTTGAATCCAGGTCCTTATAAACAACTTGGTTTTCCCAAACACAGCACTGGACAGTTTGGAGAACGTGCTGCCTTTATATTTTTGTCTTATATGAAATTAACCAGTTGAATGTGAAGCGCTTGTCCTGGTATTGAATGTATAGAATAAGAGTAGATGGCTAGGTAGTGTTAATAATGAATGGACAAGAAAGGAACTTGCCAACTCTTCAAATGGTCTGGAATTTAGCTAAAGCACCCAGTAGCTAAAACTGGTCATTCCTTATTCCAACATTAAAAACAGAAAAGGTTTATTTTACCTTTTACATAAAAAGGCTCAGTTTTCAATATGCATCAGAGCTGTTTGGCAAATTATCAGACTTAATTTATGGTAAACAATGTTTTGATATTTTTGTTCTTCTATAGTTTGGTTCTGGAGCAAACTTTGGTGATAAGGAGGATGGTGTTAATGAATGAAACTACTCTTTCTTTCTCATCAGAGGCTGTTGAACGTAATTGTAGAGAGCCCTTTTATGCGTTTCTAGGGGGAAAAAATTACCAGCACCTTGAACAACCCAGCAATCTGATCCTATTATTTGCCAAGGCTCTAATATCAGCCTAAATCACTGGTTAGCGTGCAACACACCAAATGCTACCTTTTCCTCTCTTATTCCATCTACTCCCTTTTCCGCTCTAGTCTCCAAAAGATTATTATGTCTTTATTGTCAACACAGATGTCCTGACGTGTAAGTAAGTATAAGCACTAGTCTGTTTTTCCACAGAGAGAATGTAGTTTCCACTGTTTGAACTGGCTATTGATTTGTACATTTTCACACTTACTTGGTTAGAAAATCTAATCTCTCTCTTTATGATTGTGTGTGTGTGTGTGTGTGTGTGTATAAAATATATATGTATACACATCTGTTTAAATGTACTTATATATCAGAAGAAATAGTGCTGTGACTTATTAAAGTTGTAATACATTTATTAACTAAGCATTTGCGTGAGCATGATGGCTGCCTTGCATACACTGCCTTTATTTGAAACACAACTACTCTGAAATTAATTTCTGCAAGATGAAATGAATGAGTAAACAGTGGAGACAATGGAGCACAGTTTAAGGTGTTGTCAGCAGCAGTGTTTTCTGGCGATAAACAGTAATATGTTCTCATTTGTTATGTGCACTGATTACATTATTTTAATGAACAGTAAATGAAAGAAGTGTGTGGCTGCAGGCATAAAGGGTGTTCTTAACTAGGCCTCTACCTTAGAAGTTCCATTACTTGGGAATGATGCATTGTAATAGTGTACAAAATGTCTGTCATCTTCATTTAAGGCCCCTTTTTTCAGTAGTGTAACTCCCTTCAAACGTCTAAGGTCATCTTGCGGTTAATGACTTAAGGATGAGCTGTCCGTAAATACTGCAATGTGTGTAGCCCTATGTGTAGCCCTGTAATAAGTATTAAAGAAGATTTCTATTCTAATGGTTTATAGTAGGATGAACATGTATTTTGGGGACTCAATCATATATGTAAGCAAAAGTTATAATGTTATATGTATGTATAAGTTAGCAAAAGATGTGCATAGATACATTACAGGTGGGGTGGTAAATAATTATAATTCATCTTTCTGTTGATTACCTCATTTGATGTCACGTATGCTTTTGTACATATAGATACCATCTGTAATTAAAAAACACTGTCCAAGTGCATGTTTTATTGCATATTGGGCATAATTAAGCCATAATAAGTTAAAGAGTAGTGCAGTACGTGAAATGCTGATAGTAATACAGATAGTATTTTTTAAATGTAGCACTACTTTTTTCCCTACTCATCTTGTTGCGTGTTGTTAATAATATCATAAAGTTTCATGTTATTATATATGTTTTACATTGCCCATACTGTGGATATATTGTATATATATGGATATGTATATTAAATATTAAAAATGTCTTACTACGTTGTTGGTCTGCAATACTGATATTGCTGATACTGATACCACATAGCCAATAACAACAGCGTTCTGTGAAAATGCTTTGTCTGTATTGCAGAGCTCTACCACAGACCGAGCACTCAGGGCTAAAGCTTCTAATTGTGATACCAAGCACAACTGTTATTTTTGCAATCAAGTAGAGTTGCTTGCTAAAAGCTTTTGCTCATCATGTGTATTCTTAAGGGAAATGAAAAAGTAATTTGGGGAAAAACTAGACAAAACTGGACTTTTGCCAGAATCTGGATCCTCCTTTTTGTTTCGAAGGAGCTTACTAAGCACAAGTGCTTCAGCTGCACTGAGACAAATGGACCCGCAGGAAGTCTAAGTGAGAGATCAGCTACTGGCTATGTTTTGAAAGAGTGGGTAGTAATTACATTTGACTGGTTCTGATGGGAGATTTAGGCCAAGGTTAGACCAAACACTGAGTGGACGAGAGAACCCCCCTTACTTATCTACCAATGTCCCCTTATAATAATCATGCAAATGAGAGAACAGTAGGGGTAGGTGAAATGACGGTTATCATTAAGATGAAATTGTAGATCTTGACACATTCTTCCTTGCTTAGTAGTTACAGAAAGCTTGTGAACAAATAACATGTAGTAATAACATAAAGTACATTAACCCTTTAGCTTTTGTTTGGTTTGTCCTCCTGCATGATCACCTGGTTCATGTTTTGAGCTAATCAGCCAACTTACAATCAATTCCACAGATATTAGCTTCATATCATCGTCGTATGGTTACAACAGGTTGCAAATGTGATGGATGTGTTAAGTTGGGTTGAGGAAAATACATGTAAATAAAAGAAAACGCATTTATTGAGACACATCATGGCTCTTATGAAAACTACAAAAACTTCTAATGTTGTACGAACACCTTTATAATGGAGCAATGAGTAATGTTTGTTTATTTGAGCGTGAGCTTGTCGGCGAAATTGGCTCTTTTATGCTTGTGGTGCATAATAGTTCCACACGATCAACAACAACAAAAGAAACTGTCAATTTCAGCTATTTATGTCAACTGTCAAAGTGTTGGCCCTGTCTTAAGAGAACTGCAATACAACAACCTTACAAAATCCCCAACTGTTGATGTGTGCCTAAGGGAATTTGTGCCAATTCAACCAAAAGAGCATTTGTAAGGTCAAGTGTTGATGTTTGGCTTCCAATTGATGTTCCAATTTATCACAAAGTTGTTCACTCAAGTTGAAGGAGGGCTCTATGTATATAACTGTATAAAATGTCTTTTAATGCTGTAGCAATAAGGGCCCAAGTCTATGACCATTTTGCTTTGCTTTGGATTCCATTTTGCGTTCTCTTGCCATCCACCAAATCCAGATTCCTCCATTAGGCTGCCATATAATGTTAATCACTTCATAGAACACATTTCCATTGCCTCGAAGTCCAACAGTAGCATGCTTTGCTCCACTCCAGCCCATGTTTGGCATTGCACGTAGCAGTCTTCCGGTTGTGTGCAGCTGCTAAGCCGTGGAAAACCATTTTATGAAGCTTCTAATGTACAGTTCTTGTGCTCATGTTTCCAGAGCCAGTTTGGAACTTAAGTGATGCAAAAGAAGACAGGAGATTTTAATGCACTTTGTGCTTCAGTGCTGCTCTGAGTTTGCATGATTTCTTGCTTTGTGACTGAGCTCATGTTTCTCCTAGACACTTCTATTTCCCAACAATAGCACTTACAGTTGACCAGTTCAGTTTTATCAAGGCAGACATTTAAAAAATGCAACTCATTCTACTGTCAGTGTTTATCTAGAGATAGGCATGCTAGTTTAGATTAGTGCTTTGCTTATGCATGTTTCTAAATAAATCAGTTTACTGATATAGTGTCTTAATTGTCAAGCATAACTACGTTTAAAGCTGATTTTGTTAGTGCCGCCAGTGGTGTTAGTCTCCCATCAGTTAAAATGGGACAACACCACAAGCAGTTAAGTTGAATTTGTTGAAACTGATACCTGGCATTTTTTTTCCTTCCCTCCTAGCCCACTTTATACCACTTCACATCATTCTGTTGAGTCTTAAGGGAGAGGCGCCTAATTCGCCTACCCCTGACAGAGGTTTTAATCTCTATTACGAAAAAGAAGGCATTTTTCAGGTGTGTTTTCATGGAAATCGTTTTCCTTTTGTAAGAAATGTCAGTATGCTGAGAGAACTCTGTCAGATTGGTAATTAAGTTATTTCTCCACTGAGTGAGAATTTGGAGTGCTGGAGAGAAATCAATAATGATATTGAAGCTTATATGGCTGCCATATTATACTCCATGGTACTGGAAGCGCTTAATTTGACTTGAGTAATTGTCATGCTCATGTTTATTTCTGCAGACGTCTGGTAGTTTTCAGCATGTTGAAAGGACAGAGTTTTTCCTTTAGTTATCATTAGGAATGCTGTAATAACGTCACGCTGATGTCACACTGTGAAATACAGTGGTTTGCATGTTCTTGTTTAATAAGAATTATATTTATATCATATTTCTTGGCCTTTTGTAGCAAAGAAATATATAAGATTATACCTGTCGACCTACTTATGTATGGTGTTAAGCGCACCTACTGGCTGGTTACTGCACACAATTTTAAAAGATTATGGTGGACACCAGCAAATATCAAGGACAGTGGGTCTAGAAATCATGGACCCAAGGCATCTAAAATAAACAAAACAAGAAAACCAACACCTATCATGTATTTCTAGTGTACAACAAAAATGAAATTCCACAGCAGAGCAAGTGGACCCAAACTATAAAAAAAACATGCCAGGCAGGTATGAAAAGGGCAACAGAAAGACTTCAAAATAAGCTTTTTCATGCTTATTGGTGTATATTGCTATTACTGTATATGTTAAAGTTAAAGAGGGTTGTAAACACCATTCCAGTGTTAATTATCTAAAGCTGGGAAACCTTTTAAACTGGTAGATTTTTGTGTTGAGTGAGTCTTGAGTGGTTGAAGCTGCCCTTTCGGATGAGCTAACTCTGGAGCTGCCATTAATACGAGGCATTCACACAGTTGCATGTAAAAGTTTGGTGTTTAGTTAGATTTTGTCTGATTTTGGTATATTTTCTGTAGAATTTCTGTTTATTTGCCAAAGATATTGAGGGGAAAAGAGCATAAAATGTTTTTATGCATCCAATATTTGCTTAAACGTTTACACACATTTTATCATTCGCTGAAGCTTACTTCCTGTAATGACTGTGTAAACTTACTTACACTTAAAAATCAGTAACTGTAATTTGACCAGGGGTGGCCAGACTTTTGCAAAGGAATGCGTGTTTGTACAAAATCTTTATAAATATTTAATCACAATTATAAGCCGAACTGTTGCCCTGTACAGCATTGTTGTGTTTCCAAATCAGTTGCAGCTCTTTACATGTATTCTTTATGTCATGCTATAGCTTTTTTGTGAGATATTTAGATTAATTACTGCCTAAAAAAGCTGCTCATGGATCAGTGACTAAGGAATTGTTAGTAGCAGCTGTAGTATCTTCTGCCAGACAGAAACTTGTTCCATCATGCTCCTTGCTCTTAGTAGAAAGAACCTGCAGTTGACCTATGGGTTAGATGTTCTTTAAGTGTCTCTTACGACTCCGGTTACCTCCAGAGGCTGTGCAGGAATTCAGCCTAAATGGGAGTTATGGATAAGGGTCCTGAAAGGTACCTGCATATATGAGGAAGAGTGCTTTGTAACACCTGATCCAGGAATGTGATGACCCTGAATATATCACACATCTTTAGATTTTGTAGCCTTTGTGTTAGACCTCTTTCATTTGCAGGATAGGGCATGCAGGTTATGACGGCACTGCTTTACATGCTACATAGAGCATAAAGCTAAAGCTTGCTTTTAACACTTGCTTTGCTGAATAGTCATGTTGGGGAGTTTAGCTTGGATGTAACCACAGACAATATACCTATAAGGCAACCTTTTTTATGCAGATGGCTTGCTGATGGAGGTGGACCACATTGACCCATTCCTAAACACATCTAAAAGATTAATGATAAGACTTTCAATAGGATAACAGAAATAGACCTACAGCACAGGTACTTTGATGCCTCAGTGTGTACGACAGGACTTCCTTTTGAGCTTCCTTTTAATCTTTCCCATTCATGCTTTGCCAGCTCGAAAACAGAATAAAAAAAATCACTTTGCTTCATGCAGATACTGCCTTTTAGCATTTCTACATCCAACCTCAATGTAACTGGTTAGAATGAAGTGAAAAACTAGTTACTTTCATTCTTTTTACATAGGGTATGGATAGACTTGTTTAGGTTTGGAAAGCTATTACACTGTGCCGTTACACATCCTTTGTTGGACAACTAAATATGGCATCTTTCAGCAGACGTCAGAGTACCATTTCTATTGATTTATAGTATAGACTAGGTAGCAAATTCCTTTTTTACAATGCGTGGACATGTTAGCTTGTTAAATGACAAGTCATCAAAAAAAGGTGTGTGCAGACAAGCAAAGACAACATTTAGAAATGGTTTCTATTTATGTCATAACTTCTGTAATAATGACACCATTTTTGTAGCCTTACCAATCCTCCTATCCAACATCATGAACTAGACCACATCTTCCTTTTAGGGACCCCAATGACCTCACTAAGCTTTATTTAGCTGCAGGTCTGCAGGCAGCTTTTTTTTTGTCCACCCCACCAACCCGAGGTCTTACTAAGCCCTCATCTGATTGGCCATCCACCACTAGTGAGGATTAGCCTTGAGTCGTCCAAGCGTGATGCAGCTTTGATAGGCAGGGTGCCTGATTTTGGAAAATAGGATCTTGGGATTTTTGTCCTGATAGCTATAGCTGAGTTGTCTGAACTCCTCAGAACAAACGAATTTTGTGCTTGCTGTGCCTCATTTTCATAATCTAGTATGTTTTGCGGTGTGGCTAAAGAGTGCCCTTGTCAGTGCACTACCTCAATGCATTTTCATCACTGCATCTGTTGCAATCCAGTTTCGTAATAACTCCATTCTTATGTGGGTAGGGTAGCCTGAAGTTAAATATAAGTAACAATGTGTTTTAAAAGAAGTTTGGCAACTCTGTTGTAGCACAGTGGGTAGCAGAATGGGATTAGAATTCCTGGGTTCAGGCAGATGGATCATGCTACACCAATAAGAGTTCTTTGGCAAGACTCCTAACTGCACACTCATGCACATCTGTAGCATGATTAAAATGTAATTCACTCTGAATAGGATCATCTGCCAAATGCAGTGATGGTTAGGACACTGCCTTTGGGACCTGAAGGTCGCAGGTCGAAGGTCCTTGAGCAAGGTACCGTCCCACTACACTGCTCCCCGGGCGCTGCTGATAGCTACCTGCTGCTCTACATGTGCACGTGTTATGGGTTAAATGCAGAGGTCACATTTCATTGAGGTGCTTGAGTGTGTTCACAATCACAAATTGACTAATACATGTACATGTCAAGTGAAATTGGCTAAGTTTGTCTTTGATCTAAATAAAAAGTCATATGAGCACAGAAAGAGAATTAAGTTTATAAAAAGACTAAAATATAATGACATTTAAAATAAAATGTTTACTTTTGTTACAGATACATTTTATTGAAAGTATTATTATAAATATCATCACATAAAAATCTGATTTCAGTTTACTGTGCATAAGAAGTAGGTTGAGGGGATGGTGGTTTCATGTCGTAGCAAATCTCTTGACCTTGGTCCAATGTTGAATTTTGAAAATGTTAAGCTGTCAGAGTGACCCTCTTAACCTAGAGGAATTGGAAATGGTCTGCCAAGAGGAATGTGCCAAAATTAAACCACAATGCTGCAAAAACTTGATACTTCCTGCTACAGATGTCCTGATCTGATCCATGTCAACAGTATTGGAAATTTCGGATCAGACTAGGGGGGAATCTGATACAAAATGCACCAACATTGGGAGCAGCAAACTGTACAAGCTTGCCTACAGCACAATCCAACATCTGACACAATGCTCCTTTTTGTCCAAGGTGCGTCTTATTGCTTTCACATGGATGGCAAAAATAGCAGTCTCTCTATTACTAATCTCTCTGCAATGTTCACTTTAGTTAAGGCTAAGGTAAGCTTTTCATTTTATTTTTCCTGCTCAACCTGAAATTGTGCACTTATGACAGTCTGTTCCCTGCACGGCTCCATAACTGCTGAAAAACTGCAGAAATCTCCCTTACTCACTAAACGTATGCAATAAAAAAAAGTTGTCAAGTATAAAAATATTAGCTTTTTTAATAATATTTTTTGAGAATATTTTTGATATTAGTCCATGCCAGATTTCGATCATTTCTTGTCCGTATGAGTTTCTGGAATTTTGAGGATTTTTATGCCCATGTTAGCTCCAGCATACACTCATGCAATTACTGAAGAACATTAACACTTTAAAGCATGGTTCCTGAATATTCTAGTCCCCATTACTTTATTTCAAGAGTCAAAAAAGTCAAAAGTCATTAAGCATGTAATTTTGAAGTGGACATTTTCACTTTTGTTAGAAAAAAAACTAAAAACTCAAAAGTGTCTGATTACTTGTTTCCACTCACTGTATATGTGATTACCGGGTTTTGTGCAGGCCTTCAATGTTAGGAAAGAGGGCCTTGACTTTCTTTTGTCCAGTGTTGCTCTACTGTGAGTTGTTGCCCATGTGTCTAGGTGCCATAATAATGAATCAAACAACAGGAAATGAGAGAAGCCTGGGTTGAACACTGCCTATTGCTGCTTGCCAACCCTCAGCAAAACTCATTGCCCAAGGGGAAGGTTCAGCTGTCTACTAAAAATGATTCTCTGTCTGCCTGTCTGTCTGTCTGGCGGTCTGGATGTCTCCTTTCTCCCTTTGTCTCTGTCTCCATATGTCCCCCTCCACCTTCCTCTTTCTCGAACTCTGCAAGTCAGTATTAAGGTCAGGAGAAGCTGACGGCTTCACTTTAGCAGCTATTTAAACGGCCTTCCGCAGATAAAGTCCTCTATGGACAAGCTTCCACCTCTGAGGTCGGAGGAGAGGAAAATGCTCTTCAGCTTCATGTATTCATTAAGTAAGGGTGAAAATGAGGAGAAAATAGACTGGGGCGTGCAGGGATGAGGAGACCCGAAAAATGAATGACTTGAGCTTAGCTATTCTTTCTCTCTTTTTTCTTAATGCTTTCCTTCAGTTAATCCCCTACTTTTTACCTCTATGTGTCTGCAAGGGATAGGTAGTAGATCTTTTGCCTTGATAAAAGTATCAAAAAGAGCTCCTTTAGAGCTACACCATATACTCATTTACTTTTAACAATAATGGGAATCCTTTTTGAATATACGTATATATACGTTGACCATAACATTAACATCACTGAAAAGTAAGGTGACTAATATTGACTTTATAGTTATTACTTTGCAATCGCACCTGTTGGGAGTGAACAGTTATTAAAGTTGATGTGCTGGAAGCAGTAAAAACTGGCGAGCATAAGGATCAGAGCCAATTTTTTGTGTCTGAATATGTTGCAGTGGCATATAGTGTGTATA
>JBBPDA010000145.1:25266834-25294731 GCA_037974385.1 Arnoldichthys spilopterus
GAATGCTGAACTAAAGTCTATGAACAGCATTCTAACATAAGTGTCCTTTCTGTCGAGGTGAGTGAGGGCCAGATGAATGGTGGTGTTGATGGCGTCTCAATGTTTTTCAGGTCACATTGTCACAAAATCAAAAAACATTGACAGAAGCAGAAGTTTTTCACAGGAGATTTTTCTCTTTCAGCTAAAACTAAAATTGCTTTTTTTTGACAACGTTAAACAACATTTTAGGGAACAAAATTTGATATGTTCCTACATTTTTGTTTAGGGAGAAATGTAAAAACATTTTTAAAAATAATTTATAACATGTGGATATGATAGTCTGCCAATTCATGTTGCAGCAAGATGTAAAAGAATTATGGCATCCACAGCATGGACATACTGAAAACAAACAAATAAGACAGATACAGAAGACTGGGAAGTAGGTTTAAAGATAATGAGCCTTTTGACAGTATGTGAGGCCGATTTGGGGCCATGAGGGTTAGGGCTATGAAGCTATTGATTAGAAACCCTGGACTGTCGAGGAGAGGTTATGACATGCTGGCACATCAAATTTGATCTTTTTTTTGTTGCTCTTCATATTAAGAATGAATAGCTGTTTTTGTACTTTCCCCACAAGAATTAAATATTGATGTTTTGGACACATTCCAACATATTCTTCACAAAGTTTTCTTTCACAGACAAGGGTTGTATGTTACTATTCTAAAAAGTTCCTGTTTATCTACATTGGTAAACCTCAAATCCCGCTGGTTACTGATGCTAGTTTGTCTGTAGTCAGCATTATACATATATTTGTCTGCTTCACCAGTCAGTCAATATCATTTTTGTATTAGAATTGCTTATTTATGATTTTATTTAGGTTTTTGTGACCTTATTAATAACCTTTTTACCCTTACGATATGGTCCTCTAAAATGCAAAACCAAGATAAGAACACTTAAGGTCTTCTAGGTGTTCAGTGAAGGCCTGATGATTTCTGGGAGCTACAATATCACCTGTCTGTACTTTTTAATTCTGTAACTAGACACATGCCTGACTACAAGCGGCAGCGTAGCCAGTGAGAGTTTTTGTCAGATGGTAAAAGGTGGCAGCTCAATATAGACCTATACTGAAAGATACACAACGTAAAATATGTCATTGTCTAAGCTTCAGATGAAACTGATTTTTTTAAAGCGAGCTTTGAACGTCCATATTTAGGATTTCTTCAAATGTTACTTTTCCATGCCTTTAGCTCATTGCTAAAATATTTCTAGAATATAGGCTCACTTGAAGAATCACTTGCATTTTCATGTATTGTTTTGTAGTAGTATGTGGCTGTCTAGATTTTGGATGTATTGGCTGTATTTAGTAGTGGTGGTTAATGACTATAATTCAATCTAAACCAACCAAATATATTTTATATTTGAATAAATTTCATGAACAATCAATAAACTTGTATAATAAACATTATTAAAAAAGAAATCATTAATACATGCCCTATTCTTAATATGTTATTAATTAAATCTAAATGAAAACCAGACCAATAAATGGTTCTTTAGGGAGCCAAAAGTTCTAAAGAACTTTTTAGCACCTTTAATTTGTTCATATCATAAATTTTTTTTCCTTTTATTTTTGGTTCTGAGGGCACTTTATTGTGTAGTTTTATGATATTTATTTGGGCATTACATTCATTTCTTTTATTTCAGAAAAAGAAGGAGTGTTTGTTTTTCCATGAAATTGGTACTTATGTACCCACACTTTTGCTACAGATATTTTATTTATAATTATTTACAATTATTAGAATTATGTTTTTAGAAACACCATCAAAATATTGTGACTTTATTAAAGACTGCCCTACCTTTTTTAACTCTGTAAAAGTCTAGTGGTTAGGACCTTGCCCTGAATGTCGCGGCCCGACCCGTGCACCAATGAGGTACCCTTGAGCTATGTACCATCCCCTACAGTGCTCTCTGGGCACTGTTGATAGCTGCCCACTGCTCCACGTGTGCATGTGTGATGGGTTAAATGCAGAGGTCACATTTTGTTGTGATGCTTGAGTGTGTTCACAATGACAGTCACTTTCACTTCACTTCAAAAGAAAACATGTTTAGACGAAACCGGCTGTTTGTACCCAGGAAGACATTTGATGAAAACTGAAAGCTAAACTATACTATTTATTCTAAACAGAATCTTTGCAGGTAACAGACGACTTGTGATGGGAATGTAAGTGTGGAATATTTTAGAGCCATTGTGAAGTGCTTTTCTGAGTAAATCATGGATAATATCAGTACTTCTAGAACAAAGTCACCTACGTCAGAAAACGGACCGATTTAGACCAATTACTGAGAGCCAGTACACAACAGCCTGTGTCTAGTTATGCAGGAATATCTGAGAGGCAATGCTATACTGTACTGGCACTGGTAGGTCGCAGTTGTAGATCAGCACACTTGTGCCAATATCTCCCAGTATAGCACAGCCTTGGATGTATTATTGCAGTTATACCTGCTTAGTTATTGCTGTAAGTGGCATATAGTCATTATGCTTTCCACTTCTAGGACAAGCTCCCCACGAAAATCAAATCTGCCCCAATTGATGCCAGTTTTAAAACGAAGCTATAAAATTCCTTATTTTCCACAGCCTTTAGCCTTTTTCAGAGGCTCTAATGTGTTATATAAATAAGCTTGCCTTGCCAACAAAAGTACATAACTTGTACTGATGAAAGAACACTTGACTATCAATAAAATGTATTTACATTTAGGATCTCTGACTGCTTGTCAACTAAAAATGTCGAACTCAGACAACATCTGTTGTGAACAAATTTCAAAGGGCTCTAGCTACACATGTATGTGTAAAAATGTGTGTGTAAATATAGTATCATAACACATTAAGAATGCTACTTGAAATGGAAGCACTAACAAACTTAAAAGAAGGCTGTTAATACACTTTGCTCTACCTCATGAATCAGTTTCTCCTCATCTGTTGGTTAGTTTTACCATGTTTTTATGAATGGAAAGTGATTAAGGTGGAGAATCAGAGCAGTGCTATGAAAATTTAGGAACAGGGTGCCCATTGATGTTGGAGAGAGAGAGAGTGAGAGAGTGAGAGAGTGAGAGAGTGAGAGAGTGAGAGAGTGAGAGAGTGAGAGAGTGAGAGAGGAAACAGGCCTCAGAGCAGGTCTGAACCTCTGAATGAAAAAAAAATCTCTTGCTCAAAAAGCACTTTTTTATAGCAGATTTAGGTGAAACCAGTTTAGTAATAGTAATAGGATAGTAATGCAAAGTAATACACATGGATATTTATAATTATTAATTATAGTTATAGTAATGTTATACTACTGTTCTGATTGTACATTTTTGCAAGAATTATGAATAGTCATTTTATATTTCTGTATGTAATATTTTCAATATGCATAAGTCTATGTATACCCACTTATATCCAAACCATGCATAGTCTTTTATTTCTGTTTTAAGCCTATTGCATTGAGAGGGATCTGACTGTGCTTTGATCCACTATTAGTCCGCTTCTCCACGTCCAGCCGCCCTGCCCAGCACTCTAGAGAAGCCTGTGCGTCCACTCAGGGGGATTGGCACCGAATCCACTCCTCCAGGCCAGCTATTAACCGTGCCTGGCTCTCCCCCACTGCTAAAACCTCAATTTCTCTCTCCGCTGCCTCCCCGGGCTTATTATCAGGCCGTACAGCTGCTGTGACTGCAGCGGTGCCTATTCTCTGTGGTCAGATTTACATACAAGACTCAATGCAAGAAATCCACTCGTGCACAATGGCCCTGGATAACTTTATGGGCCTTTGCGCCTGCTGCCACTGTTTTATTACTCTGTAATTTTTTTTTGTCCAATTTCTTCAGGTTTCCTTCTCCTACGTTACACCGTAAGCTACTTGGGCTTACCACAGCAGCCGTTTTTGTCTGCAGTGTAAGCTTGTGTTTGGTTAAATGGTAATCCCGTTGTTTCCCAGGCAGGAAGCAGCTTAATTGGCCAACATGTAAAGGCAGGATGCAGACTAGTGCAGGGAAGCTGTGTTTGTGGGTGACAAAGTCTGAGACCGGACCAGAAGCCGGCAGCTTTAACATACAAAAAACATAATTATGGTTATACTTGCAGGTTTCCCGGTTAAGGCTTTGTGTTGAACAAAGGAAGGCCAGAAAATCACACTCTGATGTGACTTCCTGACTAAACAGGTGGAGGTGGATGATTAAACTGTCTGTGGAAGAAGATGGCATCCTTGCTTGTTCGAAACATACCATACCCACTAGGAATAGGCCCATAACCAGTCTACTGCAATATACAAATAATAAAAGCCTGGTCCATTTGTGTTTCTGAGCTTTAAATTGATATAAAATGTATTTTTATATATTTTTCTTGCTTCTAAGGATTGTTTTGAGTAAAAAAAATTTTTTTAATTGTTTGTTACCACACAGTTGTATGGGGGGAAATGCTGTTTAACATTTCGGTTTGCTGAACTGTAACCTGTAATTTAACAGAATGTGAGACAGATTTGTGCTTTGTTAACTTACTATTAGAAGTTCAACAAACTTTTATTTTTAAAGCTTTTTAACTCAGCAGTGTAATAATGCTGTAATATTAAAGATATTTACCTGTGTAATATACAAGAAATATATGAATATTTATTCAACTAAACCACAATTAAATGTGCAGAAAATACCAAGCCGCTGCCTGCAGACGAGCATAAGTATTGGTCAGTTTTGATGACAGTTTTGATGACTTTTGATGAGTTGTTTCATTGTTTTATACATGATTTAAGACTCATGATATAGAAATCGACTACATTGATTAGCTAGTCTGCTATTCTTGTTTGTCAGACTCTTCTTAGGGTTAAATTAAACTTTGTTACTGCAGCAGCATTTCAAGTTGGGAATAAGGAGCCAACTTGAGCCGCAGGTTAATGTTATGAGTTGACACTGTCATACAAATCTGTCTCAATGCCGTAGCCAACCTGTGATTTATCATTTACATTTACATTGACATTTATTCATTTGGCTGACGCTTTTATCCAAAGCAACTTCAAAGACGTGGAGCGGTGTAGCAGGACGTTACCTTTCTCAAAGGTACCTCAGCAGTGCCTGGGCCAGGATTTGAACCTACAACCTTCAGGTGCCAATGGCAATGTCTTAACCATTAGGTCACCACTGCCCTAATGGACATAGTCATAGTCTGGCTGTCGGGGGTAGCTACCATATATCAGACACATCATTATAGTCCAGATTACCCCATTACTAAAAGCTGAGCAAAACCAGACTACTTTGCATGTATAATACACAAGCTTGTATTGCCTTTATATAAGAAGAGCACAGCTGACAGCGATTCCTCCAAGCTCTCATCCACACCTGCTGTTACTGATGTAAACATATCAGTAACTCTGATTGGTTCTTTGTGATACCAAATGTATGCCAGAAAAAGAATGTAAAAATGTCTATACAGATTCTATTCTATTTAAATTCTAAACCTGTTCTCCCAGTTCTCAGTAAATTTGTCAATAATAGAAGATAATAATAAAAATGAGTAGACAGGAGTTTAAAGCAGCCTGTCTAATTTGTAAAGTTTAAACAATGTTTTGTGTACACACACACACACAAAGCAAGTAAAGCTCATGTCCCCAAAATAGTTATTACTTGGCTGTCTGCCAATACTGATATTAAACCTGATACTTTGTTGTACTCCTGAACATATAATATATGGGTGCGGTTTGTGCATGGTGGCCAATTATCCGCCTAAAACCATTCCAATCTAAAGGAGAACAATCAAGAATTTCCCCAGTATGTAGGCTGTGAATATGTAGGACTGACACTCTATGAATACACTTAAAAACAAAAAGCATGGGTACTATGGTACTTAAAGCAACCAACAGGTTTAAATGTGCCAGTTTAAAGAGCGTTTTAAACAAATCAGGTGCATATGTATGTATGTGTATATGTAAAGTTATCTGTAACTTTCTGCAGTGGTTCATAATAATAATAATACATTTCATTTATACTGCACTTTCCATTATCCACATCTCAAAGTGCCTACAGAATTTGAAAAAAGAGAAAAGAAAGAGGATTAAATAAATAAACTGTTAAAAATAGCTAAAAACAAGTAATAATGATTAGTGAGCCAGAGGAAGGGTGTACTAAGTTATGAAGTTTGAATATACAGTTCCACCAAAAGGAGGTGAAGTTACAGTTGTGTGCAGGCACCAGATTAACAAAACTGCACAATTTAAGGTAGACCTCCAAAATTCAAATGGCTTCATCCAACCCAGTAAGTAAACACCAGACATTAGAGAGACCGTAGAGGAGCGGTTGCAACCAAAAATGGCTATTGCACCACATGAGATATCATAACTGCTCTCATGCTCATATGACTACATTCAATATGCATAGTGTCACATTATAACAATAACAGCCAATTAATTAGTTTTCCCCTCTCCAACATTTGTCTAGTGTTCTGGCACAGTATTGTCCTGCTAACGATACCATTAATCTGGATAGGACATCCAAATCAGTCAAAATCAACTTTTTCAGCTTCTATGGGTTCAGACCTGATTGGCTAGCCTAGTTTCCCATGTGCCCTGCTGTTGGTTCACTGGTTGTCCTTCCTTGGATCACTTTTAAGAAAAACTAAACACTGCATACCAGGAACACCTTGCAAGACCCGCCATTGCTCTGAGCCTTGGTTGTCTAGCTATCGAGCTGTTGTAAAGAGATCATCAAAGCACCTATCAGTGGTTTTAATGTTGTGGCTGATACATAGTTTTTGCACACCAAACTACCAACGGAAAAAATAGCATGATTCCTTTCCCACACTGGGGTGTATTTCATATGGCTCCCTAATCCCTATGTACTTCACTGCTTATAAATTAAAATACTGGCTCCTGCTCCCAAGCAGAGTATAAGTTATGTATAACAAAGACCCAAGTGACACTTTTGTGCACAATTCCATACAGGACAAATATGAATCAACTTGCTTGTAGAAGCAAGAATTTTTAACTTGCATAGCACACTACATAGAGGTAAAGAGCAATTTGAAATGTCCCATGGGTTCACTGCTGTTTAAGGCAGATCAAAATATCTAGATATCTGCTTGTTAGACTTTTTATATATATTTATATATATAGTGTGTGTGTGTGTGTGTGTTCAGTTTTATAGTGAATCATATAGTACTGTAATTAATGGATTATTGTTAATTGACCACCTTTAGCCTTTTAGCTTGTTGATCAGCATAATTCTAGATGGGGAAACAAAGCTGGCAGCCTCACTTGGTGGTTGTGGGGCGGTGGGGGCGGTCTTGCAGTTCACTCTGGTCCATTTAAGCAGCACAGTGGTGCTAGTGAGTTGGCACACTAATACAGAATTCTGATGTTGTGAAGCAGCCACAGTGTGTGTGTCTATGTTGAGTATTCATTTGAACATAGTGGCACAATTTAAAGTGAAAGTGACTTATTTGCCATTGTGAACACACTGAATCACACAAAGTGCACCACAAGAGACAGCGTCAACAACGCCCGAACAGTGTAGTCGAACAGTACCTTGCTCAAGGGTACCTCAGTGGTACCTGGGCCAGGACCTGTGACCTTCTGTTCACAAGGGCAATGTCCTAACCACTAGGTCACCACTGCCCAATTATTGTTGTTTGCCAGTAGTTTAATGGGATTTTTTTTGCCACCATTCTATAAAGCACTTATGGAGATTTACCTTCCGACAGAGTGTACTTTCAACCCCAATCACACCTGCTTCAGCTCATTAACGTGATTGGCTGGTCAGATGTATATGAGGTGGGGGGGAGTTATAAGGAGATGGAGGGGTTAGCATATTCGTTTCAGGTTGGAACTGATCTCTGAAGGAAAGTGGATCTCCAGGTGGAGGGATAATGACCACTGCTATAAAGGAATCCTACTTCAGTTAGGAAGTCTATCAACGTGAGAACTGTGATGAAACGGTTTCATTGTGTGTTATTACATTTTAAAGGTGCATCTGTGCCAAAGTGATAAACTCTACTAGTTTTACATCTGTTGGAAACCTGCATACTCGCCTCCTGCAGTGGGACTCGGGAGTGAGCCCAATATCACTTCTATATTTATGACCCTCTTACATCCCTCTTACAGTTGTTGCCATTTGGGAATCCCCAATGGTTGTTTGATGTATTTGCACAAAGCATGCTGGGTATTGTAGTTTGAGAACAACGTGAAGGACACAAAGGTTTCTTTGAAGCTGAAATTTCCCCATTAAAACGTAAACACATGCACACAGATTATTTAAACTGCTCTGAAATTGCTTTCTTTTCTCTTTTGGATCATGTTAACCATGTTTCACACACATTGGGATTTGTTCGATTTTAGCTTGATAAGGAAGGTATGTATTTTTTTGACTGAAATTTCTATAATCTTATTCTGTCGTCTGGTCCTTCCATTACAAATAGAAATGGCTAATGTGTCTTAACTGAATGCAGCTCTTGTGTTGCTCGGCCCGTTAAATTATTGAGCTGTCGGCCCCTCTCATTTCTCCATCACACTGCCACACAAGCACATGGTCATAAATTCAGCATCAGTCTGAGGCCCTGCTGGCAGCATGAATAGCACTATGTGTAACAATGTCTGTCTGGTTGAACGTGTGTGTGAGGCCTGAGGAAGTCTGTTACAGCAGGAATGTGTCGGTGGTCGCGAAGGGTGTGCTCACTTTATAAAGATGAAGTGGAATAAATTAGATTTTTTCTCTAAATCAGACACTTCTGATTTTTTTTTAGTAGCATCGTAAACACAATAAATCAGATCTTTTCAAACCAGATTTGACCCACTTTCATATGTGCTGCTAGATCAAAGTACATGTGATTTGTGGCCATAGTGAGAACGGTCAAATCAGAATGCATGTGCTTTATTTCACTTCAGTTACACCTCACTGCACATGCTCATACAGATGTATGCAAAAGTTTTGGTGCCTCTGGCATGTTTAATTGATTGAAAATTAGTTCACGGTTACAGAGAGCACACTGCATATTTTATTGTTCAGTTTTTAACAATAAATAAGATAAAGATATGGCCCATTTTATACTGTATGTTGTATTTTTTCCCAGTGTATTAAAGTGTTGCCTTTTTTACGTGTGTTCTCTGTAGAGGATGTTCGCTTTTTTTCATTTAGGAAGTCAACACAACATTCAATTTGAACAGGGGTTTTCAAACTGCATCACTGTCATCCAGTTAGTAGCAGTTTAGCAACAGCTGATTTAAGCATTGTTGTTCAGTCCTGATGATGATACAATACTAATAATATTTTTTCTTTTTTATCAATAAGTGAATTATAGTTATTATTAAAATAATTATAGAGTTAAAGCAATATTTCTTAAGTGTTGAAAAACTTTGTGGCTGATATTGTTATTGTATATAATGTTATTGTTATTTGTTATATTGGTATTTTCATGCTAAAAGTCAGGTCATGATACTGTTTTGTGTTCAGATTATTTCAGTCTGTATTGCTGTCATAGTTAAATAAGCAGTTATTTATATCAGACTCCCCAGTGGCTCAAGGTTTCTCCTAAAGATTGTAGGTTTTAAGACAGTTTGAATCCCAGAGATGCCGCCACTAAATAGGCCCTAAATAATGCATGAAATAGGATGATACCAATAAATCCCAAATTAGTAATACATCCAAACATCAAACGCTTATATTGATGATCTAAAAGTACTAATTGAAACCTTTCCAAGATGATCTCAGCTTAGGAAACCATATTGTGATGCAATTTGTCACAATAACATGTTTGCAGATCAGCTGTCCTAAGGTCCAGCACTCTAGTAATCTTCCCACTGTCCACCTTTCATGGGAACTGAGGCAGTAGCTGTCCACAGCGACCACAGATGGGCTTTGATGTATGTCACTCACACATGAAAAGAGGGGGTTTCACTTTCTTCATGGGCTACATGGGTGGCACTTGTGTTTTCACAGCTGGCTCTGCATGCTAGGAGCAGCTGTAAGACCATGGTGCCCCTGGAGCTGGAGACAAGGCCTTCAAAGCTCACAGTGGTGCTAATAAGGAGATTTTGTAACCTTGATCACCATGGCAAACTCTCTCTCTCTCGGGCACACACACACACACACTTGCTATAATACAATATCAGCATGTGGAGTTTATCAAAGGAATTTTAAAGACTCATTTACAAGATCATTTTTTTAAAGATGATCCATGAAAATCCAGGGGCACTTTTTTTCTAAAGAGGGTCTATCCACAAGAGTTTGAGCAGCCCTGGTCAAATTACATGTGTCTTTACAAGCTGAGTTTAACTACAAAGAAATTGTCAATAAATATAAAATATGGCATTACTTTTGGCCCATGCCATATTTTATGTTATTTTTGTTAGATATGTTAATTCAATAGTTTTGGATGTGAAAAAATGTAAACCCCACACTAAATTTTTTTTTTCAGCTTTAAAAAAAAACAAAAAAAAACCCCATCACTTTGTTGACCCTGACACTGTAGCCTACCCCTGTTATTCTCTGGTTTTCTTACATAGTGAGGACATGAAAATGTACAAGTACACACTCACATACATACACTCCCAAAGGAGAAAGCTCGGTCTTGCCCCGCAGCCTGGTGGGGCTGCCAAACAAGCCTCTCACAGTCTGTTCATTTGTCCCTCCACCAGATAAACAGCCCTATTCTCCCAGATTCGTGCTCTGCTGTTCTACCGAGCAGCTAAGAAAGTGTTTTCAGCGTAAACAAAAGGGGGCAGGAGGAAAGATCCGCATAAAGAGCCTAGATAAACGCAGACCGTTGTACATCTGGAACGCTTTGTTGAGAGACAATATCCTTATCAGCATACATCTCACCTTTTTAGGATATGAAGAAAATTGTGATTAGTGGCTATAAAGGAAGTTTTTTTTTCGTGACCCAAAATTTGCTTCCAGAGCTTATTGAAATTCAGTTTTTTTTTCACCCAGCACCTTCCCCAACTATTATTCCATCTGAATTTCAAACAGATGACTGCCAGATAATCAGTTTAATTTGCATTCAACAACCCCATGAAGAGAATTTTTAGCTATTGTTCCTTGTACAAATACCACCAAATTAAAAAATAAATAAAAGTAATAAATAAGCAAATACACAGATGAACAGTGTGTATCAATTGAGCTAGAGTTTTTGTTTTATTGGGGTACACACTCTCTCATGTGTCCATATACTCAATCCATTTTTCCCAGTATTTCCAAAATTTGTCAGTATGGTGGTTTAACACTGTCAATGACCTTCAAAACGTGGAACAAATAACAACAATGTCTATCCATTCATTTCCAGTTTGGGGGGGTGGGGGGTGGGGTGTCACTCCATAGCCATTTGCATGTTAAAGCTTCCTTGCCTGCAGCTAGAAGTATCTTTAAAAGGTATTTGTCTTGCATCAACAGATTGGATTGAATGTTGCCCAGATAGATTGTAGAAAAAGAATTATCAATACAATCTCCAAAAATAATCTGTATCACCTGTATTCATTCAGGACATCTATTTTACTTTTTGTGTAGCTAATTGAATGATAGCTTATGATATATGATATGATATATGATATGATATGATATATGATATGATGATATGATATGATATATGATATGATGATATGATATGACATGAAAAAAAAACAGTATTTGATTTTTCTTCTTTTTCTTTCATAAATTATTATAAGTTAATTTCAACAAATCTCCAATTAAAAAGAAAGGTTTTAGTTTTTCATAGACTTTTAAATGCTAGTGCAACTGATCATGAATACAGTTTTATATTGTATGGTCATTTTTGATTTTTCGACCAGTTGCCATTTGCTTTCTACACAGAAAAAGTTACAATTTGATTTGCACTCGGTTTAGATATTTGAAATGTTTGAAACTCTGGTGTGGTTTTGATTGAAAGGAAAAGCTTTTTTTATGTTGTTTCCTTTTTTCCTGACAGTACAAAGCTAATTCCAAACAAAAACAAGTACTAAGGCAGTTGTTTCACCAGAATTACTTATTCAAACGTGGAAGGACTAACCTGCAGGGGAAGGATGGCTATCTGTTTGGTGTAATTGTGCACCTTAAAGAATCAGTAGTGAGCGCTTAAGTAGACTGATTCTTTCTCTTTCATTTAGGGCTGCTTTTTGTGGTCCGATAGGGGAAAGAAGCAGTGATGAGCTCACAGAGGATTAAAAGTTTAGTATGTTTGATTGTGTGCCCTCGTGGGCCTGGTGGGCCAAGCTAGGTCCCGATTCAGAGATTCGGAGGGGCTTGAGCAGAGACCGAAGAAAGACACAGAGAGGGGTCTAGGCCCCTAATCCAGAGATATTGAGCGGGATTCCTGAGACGCGACCGCTTTCCGCTCCTTTGCTTCTTGAGGTGTGACGGGACACTAGTAGAACAGAGCACTGGTGGGGGGCAGTGCTTTTTTTTAGGGGGTTGGGTGGATTCTCCATATCCTTTGTGGATGGAAGTTTTCACAGTTTAAGGGCCCAGCGGTTGGGGATTTTGTGTCTGGTGGAGTGAGTCGGGCAGTGGTGGGGGATGTAGGGGAGGTTTGGGGAGCAGGGCCAGCAGGGTGCCCCTGAGGATTAGCCACCCAAAGGATAATCACAGGATCAGCTCATATGCAATATTTATCTTCTAGGGGTGGGTCATTACATGCCCAGAGAGGGAAAGAGCAAGAGAGATTGACACAGAGGCAACACTGTCAGTACATTGATCTCTTGGGTGTGGTGCTCCCCATGGGCATGTGTTTTTCCAACCTTATCTGAAGTAAATGTTCATTAATAATCGATAGTAGGAATGTAAATCTCTGACCTTGCAGTGATTCAGATTCATTCGGACTCTGTTTTTAGAAAATATATTCATTGCATCATGGAATCGCAGATTTTACTCTTATTTGATTATTACTTTGGGAATTCTTTGGGGCGGCATGATGGTGCACTGGTTAGTTCTGTTCCACAGCAAGAAGGTCCTGGGTTCGATCCCCAGGTGGACCACAGGTGCCTTTCAGTGTGGAGTTTGCAAGCACTACCCTAGTTCGCGTGGGTTTCTTCCAAGTGACTGATTTCCTCCCACTGTCCATAGGTTGATTGAATGCTCTAAAAATTGCCCACAGATGTGAATGTGTTTATGAATTGTTGTCTGTCTATGTGTTGCCCTGAGATGGGTTGGCCTCCTGTCCTGGGTGTACCCCGCCTTAGGTCCGTAGTCAGCTGGGATTGGGTCCAGCTTTCCCGAGACCTGGAAACAGAAGAAGCGGTTTAGATGGAATTCTTTGGGAATGACAGTATGCAAATATAACTAGGGAATGATTTACAAATATCACGGCCCATGTTGAATGCTATAACTTATTATAATTCATTACACAACTCCAGTCTCAAGCAGTCCACCTTAGAGGCCATGATGCACTGAATGTAACATAAACAACATATAAAGGAAGCATTTGCACATTTTTTTCTCACGAAAACGATGCACACCGGACGCAACACTATGCAGTTGTTTTTTTAATTTTCTGCTGTGTTGTTCCCACCATGAATACACAGGCACATTTTCCATCAGTAAAATCAATTACCCTGGCTACTCAAAAACAGCATATGTGATGACAAAACAGGGCAGCAGCGGACAAAAACAAAATCTTCTGACGTTTCTCAGGAAGTACAGGCTGCACAAGCATTGGATAATCTTGGCTGATGTTATTCCAACAATGGAGATGGCACCTGTTAGTCATGCAAACTCATATCACCTGCTGAAGTTCTCACAATCGACAAGAACTTGGATAAATGTACTTACATCCAGAAATATTGCAATTAAATCCTCATCGGGCAAAAGTCTTTTGATGTTTCACCATGCATTGATGCATTTTAACATCCCTAAAGAGCCTTCATCCTATATGTTTATGTCCCCCTCTGCTTTTTTTGTACCAAAAAAAGCCATAATTCATTGTTGCAGACCCTTTTACAATCTTCCAGAGTTTAATCTCTTGTAATTAAGCAAGCAGCTTTTATTAAGACTGATATAAGTGAACTCTCTTGCCTTGTTTTGCACCTAACTCAAAAGGATCTTATGTAAAACGTCTCCTTGAATGGAAATGGATGGATTAAAGTTTTACTGCAGTTTCTTTCCCTTATATGGACTGTGCACACTGATAAGTGAATGGTATATGCTAAAATTAAGTGTTTATGTACCACATCAAGTGAAAATAAGTGATTGCCATTGTGAACACAGCACAGCAAAGAGTGCACCACAAGAAAATGCAACCTCTGCATTCCACCAAGTAGTGAGTAGCTGGGCAGTTCTTTGAGACATTACCTTGCTCACAAGTATCTCCGTGCTACTTTTATCGGTCTGGGATTTGAACCGGTGACCTTTAGATCACAGGGGCAACTTCCTAACTGTTACACTATTAAAAAAATAAATAAAGAAAATTATGAGTTGGGCCCTTTAAGAGGGATTTTTTTCTGTTCCTCAGTGCAATATGATTGCCCTTTACATTGAGATGGCATTTTGAATCATATCATTGCTGCATTCTGGCTCAGTCAGAGAGATATGGGAGTTCAAATGAACTCTGCTTTTCATGGCACCTTTAAATTGTTTGGTCTTAAAGACGTGCAGGCCTAATTAAAACACTTTGTCAAAGACCTTTTATTTCTTGGCCAACTTTCTTTAAGCCACCCTAGATGCATATTTAATTTGAAT
Organism: Arnoldichthys spilopterus; assembly: GCA_037974385.1. NCBI lineage: Eukaryota > Metazoa > Chordata > Actinopteri > Characiformes > Lepidarchidae > Arnoldichthys > Arnoldichthys spilopterus. The sequence continues at coordinate 25,281,487 of JBBPDA010000145.1, forward strand.
AACAACACTGCAAGCGTTTGTAATCCACTTTCTGTAAGCAGTTGGCTGATGTAATGGAGCTAAAATACTAATCCCTAATTCACTGGCATTAATCTCTTAAACTAGCTACCGCTGTGTAATCTGAATATGCGTAAATGAGCGTTTGCTTATGTGTATGGATTATATGATTTTTATACATTACTGTGTGTGGGATATAGAAGAAAATGCTTTCATATTTTCTCCTCTTTGTATGTATGTGTGTGTGTGTCTGTGTGTGTGTTTGGATCATTATATGATGATGAATGCCTCTTAAATGGCAGGTGTATTTAGTTCTCCTTTTAAAGAGCACTCGTCTATGTATATATATATAAAAACCTGCGTCCTGTGTGGATTGTTCTTTCACTTCCTGACTGGTGTGGCCTTCCCATGGGTTTCTTGACGAGGCTGCTAAGAATTTGACAAAGGGGCATCATACACTGAAAGACCCACATATGCTTTGCGCATTAAGTGGTAACCCTTTGTCTGTTATACGAGCAGAATAAAACCTGCATGCAAGAAAGCCACTTACGTGTTCTTTGGACAATATGAGGCATGATAAGTAGGAAAATCTGTGACTCCAAATGCGCCAGTGTTGTGAGAATAGGATATGCGCCTTAATGCCATCTATTGTATGGCCTTAGACATTGTGCCCATAACACTCATAAAAAAAATAATGATTTAATGGTTCTTGGCTTAGATGCATAGTACTAGGTAAACCTTTCATTTCTAAATCATTTTTATAGTGTAGGGAGGTTCTTATAAGCTCAAGTTTTCCTTCATCCCTGGGCCTTACATTTACAAAGATAATTCTTGAAGAAACTATTCACCATAGACCTTCAACTTAGAGGTAATGTAAAAAAATATATATCCATAGCTGCCCACATTCATTTAGCATGGCTCCTTTAAGAATTAGTCCTCCATCTTCTTTAAATCTCGCAGGCTGTCTTTTCACCAGACCCTCCGTAGATGTTGTCTTGTGCTGTTACTAAGAGATGCTGGCCCCGACCCCAAGCATGCCTGTAAGCCTCAGCCTGTTCAAGCAACAGTGCAAGCAAATGCTCTCTGTTGGCCTTCTATTGCGAACAGAATAAGTCACACAATGAGAGAGAGAAAGGGAGAAGGACATTGATGTAGTGACGGTTGGGCGATGGTGAGGCTCAGGCTTATATGTTAAGAATCCTGCTGGAAAAGTAACACTGCTTATCCGAATAACCGAATCATTTGCATCTGATGATAATTGAATTTGAAAGTATAAAGAGCTCCCCATTGTAGTACAAGAAGGGTACAGGATGAGGATCTGTATTAACTGAGGGATATTCAGGATAAGGAGGCCTTCATGAATGCTGTTGTCCATTTACTCTTTTAGTCATTCTAATTATATTTATAACCAGGGCTGCGGCTATTGAATATTTTAGGTTTGAACGTTTTGGTGCTTTTTGCAACACAGAGCCCATACAACCGACAACTTCCTCAGTCCACTAAAAGGTTTAACTGACCCAGTCATTTAACATGTTACTCAAAGTAGCTGCACTGTATAGTCAGGCTATATAATAAACATCTATAAATATCTGAAAAGTTTCTTTTTATATCCTGTTATGCATGATGGATAAATTCTGATCAAAGAATTAAACATTTTTCGCTGACTTGCCACAAAATAACTTGGTAGCATGTCTTGGGTTTGCTAGATCAATCAATGAGCAAATTATTTTCACAACAATTTGTCATATTTAAAGTTTTAATGTAAATTTTATTTAATGTTTAAATGTAATGTTTGGTTAACTGTCCTTATATCGTAACAAAAAAAAAAAATAGCAACAATCCCTAACAGTACCAGCTCACTGGGGAGGCACAACCACCACTTGAAATATTTGTTTTAGTGAATTCTATCTCATATATGAATATATATTTATAAACAAATAAAACAATTGTAATAAAAGAATTAAGCAGAAACAGCAGTAGTAACTGTAACATGGGAAAGGTAACAACATTACATCATTCCACACAACTGGAGAGTGATGGGTGATGTACAGTAGGAATGTGCTACAGGGAACAGTGTAAGCCCTAGTGACTGAAAATGCGAGAAGAGAAGAATACAGTTGCCTTTAACATTTAAAATTATTTTCATGATGGAAATCATTGAACACTGGTCTGCTTTAAGGAAGTGGTGTAGTAGATTTAGGCTTGAGTATTCTTTAGTTCTCTGCTCTGCCATTTTCATTGTAATACTGGCTGCTCTTTTGTACTTCTGCTCCAAGACACACAAATTCATCCTTGACTCTCAGTGACAAACAGCAAGAGTTGGCCAGATTAAGGCAGCCCTCCTTCCCAGCATGCATTGGGCTGGTGTCGGGCCCTCGTCCGTATTAATGGGATTGTGAAGCTCATCCGAGCATTCCGATAATGGAACAATGCGCGAGCCATCTCTGACGATCCCTCATCTCTCGGCCGCTTCGATTGATCACCAATCCAATTGCTAACTGGAGTAAATTGAATTTGGAGCCCTAACATTGTTCGTTAACCACAGTGCCGATGAGATGGCCATACAGATTAATGATAATGGGAGCCCGGGATGGCTCTCCCAGGCAGCCGGCGAGATTTGATTAGCCTCAGACTAGCATTGGAGATGGAGACCAGCCCTCCCAGACTGTTAGAGGAAGCACTTAATGAAAGGCCCGTATGGACGTCTAATCGGGAAATGTTTGTCTGGGTGCTGGGCTCTCTGCTTACTGTAGACGTCTGGTGCACATGAAGAAGACATTATGGGCATGCTACCAAAAGTGTAAATGCGCACGTACAAATGCAGGTAGGGAATATAGGGACAAATTTGGATGTACCGAGGGGAATGTTTGCAGAGACACGAATAACAGACTTTTTAAACTCTGGTCAAATAGTATGTTAAAAATATAGAAAATATAAAATGTGCCATAATGTTTGCACTGACTACATCCTATGTGTCCTTTTGTTTTCAATGTTAAATGTAGCCAAGCATCATTTGAAGATTTGTGCCCTAGAGGATAAATACTCATTTTCACTCAACAAAATATTGCATAGATCTGAAGGATTTTACAATTTGGTTTGATTTACCTTGTTTTGAACCATTTTAGCTTTTAAAACAAACACTTTACACATGATTTGTTCAATATATGTTCATATACATCGATCAGCCATAATATGAACATCACCCATCTAATATTAAGTATGTCCCCCCTCATGCTGCTGAAACAGCTCTGACTGTGGTGCACTGTGTGTTCTGACCCCTTTCCATCACAGTCAGCGTTCACTTTTTGAACCACAGTAGTTCTTCTGTGGACCTTCACCAGTCACATGACTTGGGTGCCCATTACCTTCATTGATTGATTTAGGTGTCATTGATTCATTAGGTGTCCTTCCTTGGATCACTTTTGGTAGGTACTAACTAGTGCATACATGGAATACTCACAAGACCTGTTGTTTTGGAGACCTCACCCATTTATCCTGCTTCCAACGTATCAACTTCAAGAACTGACTGTTCACTTGTTGCCTAATAAGTCTGGGTGCTTTTGTAATGAAATAACTGGATAGTCAATATTATTACCTTGAAATATTTGTAATCACAAAAAAAGTTTATCTTTCGTAAAAATAAAAATAAGGTGGAACGTACATGTATAAAATGATTCTACTCTAAAGATGTTACTCTACAGCGTCACAGATTTAACTCTTTTTGGAGGCTTTTAAAAGGAACAGATTTTAGATGTGTCCAAAATGACTTAAAGTGTCATAGTATAAAATCCTTGGAAGACTAGTTAAATTAATTATAACAAGAAATGACTATAATTACATTATCATACAAGTATATAATCATACATTTCCTGCAAAAAACTGTTTTAACCATCTTACAATACCTGCTGCTCTCCTAGCTTATGGTAGCATTCTGTACTACAGATGTTCATATGGAATAAAATAACACTACATAACCGAGATTTATTTTATTTTTGTTCCTGGGTACAAAGTGTTTTCCCAGTCCCTTATGCCCAAAATAAACAAACAATGTCTGTTGTTCCACAAAAACTTTTTGAAATGTATCTGTTTTCAAGAACATTTTTGAAGCACTTTAAATGCTAAGTAGACTTTCAGAATATTCTGGAACTGTGAGAACTGTCTAGAACTGTTTCTAGAATCATCCAGAATTTTCTAGAACTTTCTGGAATTTTTTTAACTTAGAAAATATAAAAATGCACCTATAAATACAAAACTTGGTCATAAGAGTTTATGAATATAGTAATTTTCACATAGGCTTTAGACATAAGCATTGTGTAATTATATGACAATTGATTTAAAACCTTTTGAATGGTAATTTTAACACACACACACATACACACTCAAACAAAACAAGCAAAGTCCTTAAGGAGAGTTGTTTATTGAGCTCTGGATGTTAGTCGCTTAGTACTCTCACTGACCACGATAAGCTAAAGGGGGCTTCAAGTTTGTCAGTCCTAACCTTCTCAAAATGTGTGTGTGTGAGAGTGTGAACATTTGTGCAGTGAGTGAGTCAGCATGCCACAGTCTTGTCATCTTTCTGAGGCAATTTTACTTCAGAACTAACAGTGGCTCAACTCCTTCTTCTTGGCAGTTAGTGTTGTGGTGCTAATTAGAAAGCAGCTAAACATGTACCGTAATACTCTGGGGTCTTTCAACCACAGCGAGTGTTGTATCAGGTCATACTAATGTATCCTATGGTGGGTGGAAGAAAGCAAAGAAGGGAGGAAAAAAATGGGAATTAAGCATCTTTTTTAGCAAATTTGATGCGATAATGTTATGGTTATACAACTTGACTGAAAGCCATTCTGGTGTTGCAGTTTTGCAGCACAGTTGGTGATGTGTTGTCGCAGTTGACGGTCTTTTGAACATCTGACAAAGTTTAAAAACTGCACGAGCTGAGAGATTAGAAAGATATCTTTAGAAAGGCTTGTTAAGAAAAGGCCTCACTGGTGAGACAGTCACTGACCACATGCTGAAAGGTTTGTTGAGCACAATTAGGGTGAATGTCAGGGGTAGTGAAAAGATTTAGCTTTCGTGAAGGATACTGCAGTTTTAGAAACACTCCACCAGTCAAGTTTAGCATTGAGGTCAAGAAACAAGGTTCTTTTCTTATCCCAAAGCCAAGATGTTTGTTTTACAACTTATTCTTGGACACTTAACCCACTTATGCCTACTTTGTTTACATTTGCTAGGTATCTTAAAGCTGCTACCACATATTAATGCATTTGTGAGTAAATCTGTTAATTAATGCTGTTTTTTAATAATTATGGTTTTGCAGTTTCACAGCATACTGGATTTCACAATTTGTTAGCACCTATGATGAAGAACACTTACTTAAGTAAATGTATTTATAGGACAAACTCTTAATTTACACTTTACAGTAAAAGTCATTGAAAATGTTAAGTATATCATGAAAATAATCTTGAACTTTTAATAAAGGCACCTAATGGAGAAAAATGTCCCTGTGATGTGATGTATATCATTAGATACACATACTCACTCATGTCAGGCCCAGAAGTTTGCATGCATGTTTGTTTATGGTGTCAGACCGTGGTCAGTGTGTGTCTGTCGTGTGTCAGAGGTCACATGATGGGCCAACAACAGAGATTTTGATAGCACATTTTATGATGTTTAAATGTTGTTTTCTTGTTAGGGATTGACGTTATAGATGGGACGCACTATTGTGATAAGCTGTACATGGTACAATAACTATTTATTCCAATGTAACCCTAGTCCTTATTTTTCTATAAGTTGATAAAGTTGCAACACTAGCATTTCTTGTTTCTCTAGTATATATTGAAATTCAATTCAGTTTTATTTATATAAAACTTTTAACAACGGATGTTGTCACAAAGCTGCTTTAAAAATCTAGGTCTGATTCCCTAATGAGCAAGCCAAGGCGACGGAGGCAAGGAAAAAATCCCTGAGCTAGAGCAAGAAACCTTGGGAGGAACCAAGACTCAGTAGGGGAACACATCTTCGTCTGGCCGACACCGGATGGCAGTAAAATAAACAGTTAAAAGATGAGAAACAGTCTCAGTTTATGAATGCAGCGTTCGTTCAGTCCATAATTGTCATGGCTATGGTGTAATCGGAAATGACCATACTGGACCACTCTAAACATTGTCGCACAGACCCAGTTGCTTTTTTAGCAAATGCTGCAAATGTCTTTCTCACATCACATCTACTGTGTCTACACAGTAAAAAATTACTGTAAATTTACAGTAACTTACTGCCAGCGGAGTGGCCTGGTAGTTACTTTAATCGTATTTAGGGGACTCATACTGAAATGTTTGTTTACAGTACTAGCATACTGTTCTGTTTTGTAAACGCAGTACAAGCCTACATATATTACTATTACTGTAAATGTCCTCTTTTAAGAAATGAATTTGGAAGAAATGGAGTTTTGAACTTGCAGTTGAGGTGCACTATAAAAAACTAAAAAAAAAAAAGAGAAAGTCAAAAGAAACACATACTTCAGGAGTGCCCTTAAATAACCTATAGGCTACATTCTCTTTATATTTAATCTTTTTCACTTATTGTTTTGTGTGCCTTAAAACATGCCTAGTTCATTTTACCGATCACCTAGAACCAGAATTCTTTTTTTTACTGTGCCTTCAAGACTGGAGTATGTAAATGACCTCTGTTGTGGCTGGTGGCTAATTTTGCATTTCTACTAACACTTATATTTCAGCCAATGATGTATCTAAAATTTCCAGAAGATTAAGAGTGACTTTTTTTTGTCATGAAACAAAATGTGAAAACATAACAGTGAAATAATAATTGTACCTTAAAAACTTAGTTTAAACTTTAGTTTAATTACATATATATATATATATATATTGCACGCGCACACACACACACACACACAGTACATAGCAAGGTGAAGAAAAGACTTCAGAGCTCAGTAGCCTCTGTTGCAGGCTGTGGACCGTATCTGTTTATGGTGCCTGGCAATAACCTAAGTTGTTTGCCAAAAGGAATTAAGGGATCTGGACTGGACTGGGCTTTAAAAAGCTAATACCAAGTCCATTAACCCATAAACTCGTATGTTGGAATATTTTAAATGAGTTCATGGACCTGCAAATGCATATAATGAACTACTGGTGTTAAACTTAGTTCTGTAGGGTTGAAATGGGCAGATCCACTTAATTGGATCAGGACATCCATAGACATAACAGTGAACATGAGGGAAGATGAACTAGCTGGTCTCTTTGACCTTTTGACCTGAACCTGGGATGCAAGATGGGACTTTTTCCCTCTATCAGATATTAATTGTCTTGTTTAATTACACCTGAGTAATTAGAAGGGGAGAGACTCAAATCCCTGTTGCTAAGTCTTCATTAATATATGCACTCTCAAAGTCAACCTGGTCTGTTCTCAAGGATACAAACAACATCCCCAGCCACACACACATACACACACACATACACAAATCGGCAGTTAATGGACAGAGACAAAGCTGCAGTCAGCACCTTCGTGACGGCTGAGTGTAGGCGTGTGTGTGTGTGTGTGTGTGTGTGTGTGTGTGTGTGTGCTGACAGTGCAGGTGCACTGTGAGAAGGGGGTGTTCTGTTGCTGAAGGCCCCCACTGGTAATAAACACCTGAAGATAAATGGCCTTCCTCCACAGAGGCGATCACATGCTCTTGCCATTTCATTGAATGTTGAGATTTAAAGACCATAAATGTATCCTCTAACCTCAAAACTATGATACTCCACTCTCTGGACAACAACCACTTTTGAACAAAAACACACTCATAGAAGATCTATTGGTGTGAATGTCTTTGGTATGGAGCTAAACATACATTGTTAGTCAAATCCAGCCAGGGGTCCAGTTTAGACAATTAAAATGACAACTTCTTATTAAAAAAAAAAATCAAAAGCTCAGTCCTGCCAATAATAAAGTGAAAAGAAACAAGCAAAATAATGTGTATATACCATACGGCGCAAAAGATCTTCCTGACAGTTCATTTAGTGACTGTGGTTTTACCAGGATGTAGCATATATAAAAGATAAATACAATTAGACATAAATACAAAAAAATAAGAAAGGTTTTTGATTTGTTGGTTAGATGATGACAGTTTGAAGAACACTGGTTTGGTTTTTGACTTCTTGGTGCTCTCCATTTGATAAAGTCAATCAGGAGCACCTTATTTTTAATGGGGGACTAATTAGATAAAGTAGGTATTGGACGGTAACCAAATTATGGGATTCCTCAAGTAAATCTGGAAATAGTTAAGCTAGCACACACACACACTGTCTTGACTGTGTGTGTTTATTTACTTTTATTATAACGTGGATGTGAAAGAAACCCAGAAACCCAGAGATTAAGAGAATAACACTTGATTGGACAGTTTTGGGTGTACCAAGACCCTTCCAACCAGAACATAACCTTAATGATTAAACTGATAAAATAGCTTTACATATAATTTTATCAGACATAAAGGCTTTTTGACAGTCATGCATATAGTGGAACTGGTGCATCTAGTTCACCAGCCAACTTGTGGCAGAGAGCAAAAGCTACTTAGCAAGCAGCTGGCAAGGGGAGTGTGAAATCTTGCTAGCAAGCAAAGCTGGATCTTATTAATGGATAAGTGGTTAAATCTTCCTCCGAGTGGTAGTGATGATACAGTGAACCTACCAAAAGAAAGAAAAAGAAGATAAAGCAAAGCATCATCAGTTTTAAGCAGTTTAAATGTTTAATAGGCTAATCCAATTTAATAGCAATTAACAAATTTAGGGCCCTGCTTTGTTTTGGATGAATGGGTACATTAGGCAAAACCTAAACGGGCACAGTTGGTTGTGCACTCTGCCGCCGCTCTGCCCAGAGTCATGCTGGGTGGTGTTGTGGGCTTAGCTGTGCTCATGTGATTCGTGTCCAGTGTCAAGCTCATCGAGCCGCTCACTACCCATGGCGTTGCCGTGGGGACGTGTGTTGCCGTGTTGAGATAACGGGCCCAACCCTGCTGCGTTATCACCGCCTCCCTCCCACTAATCGGCTTTCAGCGCAGCGCCGAGTTTTAAGTTGGAAGGTTTTTTTTTTTTTTTTTTTTTTCCCAAGCCTGGATGTGAAGCTTGCTTAGTTAACAGAATGCAAATGGCAGGCAGTCAAGGTTAATTTACTTACCGCCAAGTCTCAGAGCATCGCCTCGCGCTAGCTTGAAATGCTTCTCATCTGTGAGATTTTGTTCTATTATGAGCTCTTTAAAGGGGGAAATAAAAAATCCCTCTTGCTGTAACACAGCTTTTGTTTCTTTGGTTTTTTTTTTTTCTTGTGTGTTTTTTTTTTTTTTACTCCTGATGACTGATGGTGGGGAAACAAAGGCACTGTGCCTGCATGTGTCAAAATGAGCACTTTTCTTCACTTTTTATATACTGCTCACATACAAGGAAGATTAATTTCTCACTTTTTAAAAAGGCCCCCTTATCTTCATCCCCTGCTGTGCATTGCCACCAAAGGAGGGGTAGAGGAGCACCTTGATTAAGACACATAAGGAGGGTGCGTAATTGTCAGAGTGCCATAAACAGTGACTGCTCATCAGTGCTCATGAATATGCAGTAAATATTCATAGGGTTTGGATATTATGTAAAACTGAGCAAGCAGAGCCTGTATCTCTCTGGGTAAAGGTTAATGACTCAATGAGGGAATCCAGCCGTGACCTTCCCGCATCTCCTCGAGCGGATCCTCCTGACCTTTTGCAGGCGTGCGGCCGCCATGCCGCCGCTATCTCCGTGCCACACTCGTTCTCTTCTTCAAGCGTGCTTTATGCTCATCAGCTCCACTTCTGCTTAAGAAGGATGCATGGCCTTACCTTTTACTTTTGCTTCTCCATTTTAATTCTGTCAGTGCTAAAGTGGCTCAAAGAGACTGGTGGCGAAAGAGATGGGAGACCCCAACAAAACAATCGAGGATGTGGAGATCCTAGCATGAGGCACTGAGCGCTCTTGATAGATAACAGATGACCTGTCATTATACTTGAGTTGTATACGTAATAAAGTTGTGAGAAATTGTGATGAATGTTAGAGTTACTCTCACTCGCATACTCTGTATACAACTTAAGTTTTTTTTAACTTAAAAAGAGAGAAAAAAAAGAAAACTGGATGATTAACAGGGAATTGAGTCACATGGTGGTGGTGGTGGTGGTTGGGACAGATGCATATAAACAGCAACCCTTTAAGCAGTTTTTTCTGCTTGTTCTCTCCAGGGGGGCCTAGGTCTCCCAATGGAGAATACACATTTGAGAAACTCTGCTCTCAACATACAAATCACCTGAGGCGCTGGTGGAGGATGCTGCCAATGCAATCCCAAATACTTAGCGGAGCACCAACAGAGATCATCAAGTGTCTGAATGAACTCACAGCGCAATGAAACATTGAGGGACTTGTCTTTGGACTGTGTGATCTTCCTTCTCAACTGTCTGGTGAGGTTTTCTTGCATGAAACTAGCTTTGATTATGTAGAAGAACACAGCCATGTATCTCTTAGGTCCTAGACGCACCAAGCTAGCGTAGAAGAACAAGTGTCAGCTAAGGCTGACTGATGATAACACTCTCTTCACCACTTTTTTGTTAAAATGTGCACTGGAACACACTGGGAAGGACATACTGGAAAGGACTACAAATGATTGCTGACACTTCCAATACTCAATGCACCTATGTAAAATAAAATGGCACTCCATAGGTGGCAGTTGTCTATTTTAAATCAAAAGAAAACAAACGCTCAGCAGATAAACATGAGGATTCACTGTGAAACTGCAATATAAGAAGTAAAGAATATGTTGCTTGAATGTCTTCTAATGTTTAACCAAGCTTAGCATGTGAAAGTTAGATTGGAACTAGCAGAAACAAACTATTGTCTGCCATCCGGTAGTCTGGTAGGTTTTGCTGTTCAGCTTGGCCAAGAGCCACCTACTTTGTCGGGTAATGTCATTTGACTGAAATGCAAAACAACCAACAACAAAAAGAAACCACTCTGAAACAAACTAGTACACAATGGCTCAGTGCCACTGAACACCAACACCTTTTGGCAACTTGGGCTAAAATGATATTTGAAATGTTTTTTTTAATACTTAGCCAACATTTAGCTTTAAACAAAAATAGGTTTCACATCTGAGTGATAAAAAACGATAAACAGACGTCTGCAGTTACAGGTCGCTAAAGGGAATGATAGTTGTGGACATTTTAGCCTACAGTATTTGGTAGATGGGCCATGTAACTGAGGCTAAGACTACACATCCCTTTAAAACTTACTGTTCTACTGTTTAGTGTTTAGTCTAATGCTTTATTGTTTATGAACTGGTGATGAGACATGATTAGTGTTCCTTTAAAACCTCATCCTTCAGCAAGTGTTCCAGCAACCCCGCTATTCCCAAGGTGCCACATTATTTTGGCTTTAGTTGTCAACAGAGGTTTGGTGTTTCTTTATAATGAATGTGCATCAGCTATACTTTCTCAACCCTTCTACCTGCCACTGCAGTGACAGCAAAGTATTTTAATTGTCCTTGCTTTAGAGATGAAACTGGACAGTCTGTGTCCTGGGAATTGTTAGCCTCCTTCGATTGCCACTTCCTCCATCAACACGCATATTTTTCCAGTAAGTGAAAGCTGGACTTCATGGCCTTAGGGATTTGATTATGCTTGTTCAAAAACTGCACAGCAGACCTATGCCATGTCGAGATGTTTTGTATTGCTTGAAAGCAGTCAAGGCAGTAATTAAAAGCCTGTTCCGTAAATTATTGCCTTGGTGTACTCTAAACCATGCGATAACTTTCTTCTTTGGGTTGGGAAGGTTGATTATTTTATTTTTCGTAGAAAAATAAATATTTTTTTTTAATTTTTGTTTTTACACAATTACAATATAGTATAATGTAGTTTTATTTTATTAATATCCTTAAAGACTAGACAAATCATCTTCAAAACAGTGACCGTGACCAGTTATGTAATTCTGTAATTATTTTGTCAGTGTGAGATGATCTACTTCCCCTTTGCTCTTTTATACTTGTTGGGTTCGTGCCACTCTTCCTAACCTGCTTGCATTCGTCAAGTCTGCTAAGGTCCTGAGGGCAGAACCAACTGTCACCTATTTTTAGCAGCTGCTTAAAGATCAAATTCTGAAGTTTCTGTCAGGGTAATTTGTGCAAGCGCATTGAAATGAAGTCATTTCCCTCTCTCTTAGCTTCTCTGAAATACTTCTGAATCCGGTCCTTCAAGGTCAACTCTTCAGGGAGACCTTTCTCCATTAGCAGCCCATTAATCTGAGAGATGGAGCTCAAGGCCTTGCTCTGGGTGCTCTTGCGTTTTTCTATCTTTTTTTTTTTTATTCTCCACCTCTCCAGCGTGACCCTCCTCAGTAACCCCTGTCTCACTCCAAAACACACTGTGTAATTTATCCTGCATGCAGAATTGTAAATATGGAGGAAAGTGTTCTTTTCAACATTTGGAACTGCAGAAACACAAGCCAAGGCTAAACTTGCAGCTTTTCCCAAGCCTGGCCTGATCATGTTTCTGGTGTTCTGTGGCATGTGAGGCTCATAACACTCTCCGCCCAGCCTTTATCTGCAAATGCCAGACTTGGAGTGCTTAGCCTGGATGTAAAAAAATACTGTCCTTTTACTTTGCACTAAACCTGTGGCTTTCTTAAACTAATTGACTTTATTTTGCCTTTTCTGACCCTCCCTTCACTGGGGGCCAGATCTTTGTGTCATAGCAGGTTCAAGTTGAAAAGGTATCCCCTTAATAAAACTGCGAGTGTGACGGATGTTAATTAATATTCAGGCTTTATGAGCCGTGCTACTGGTCCCTGTGTGGCCATCACTGTCTGCCGGCCATTAGAGTCATGAGCTAAACACTGATCTGCCGAATAAGGCTAACAAACCTTGTCTTCTGAAATGGAGCCAGACCAGTAAATGTACCTGAAGGGTACATTATCTTAACACAGTGAGTGCATTTACATCCAGTGATGAGCAGCATTTAAAGTGGAATTTCATTAGCTTCTGTTAACGTGTTTAGTGTCTTTCTTTCTTCTAATGATTTATTTGTTGAGACGACTTGATTTATTTTCAAGTGCTGTGGTTTAGGATTCTGTCGCAGTATGGCTCTACCGTCTTTGATATATGTATGTGTGAATGGATACATATATGTGTGTGTGTGTGTGTGTGTGTGTGTGTGTGTGTGTGTGTGTGTGTGTGTGTGTGTGTGTGTGTGTGTGT
>JBBPDA010000145.1:25298057-25316877 GCA_037974385.1 Arnoldichthys spilopterus
TGTGTGTGTGTGTGTGTGTGTGTGTGTGTGTGTGTGTGTGTGTGTGTGTGTGTGTGTGTGTGTGTGTGTGTGTATTCTGTTTCTAATTTGCAAGGCAGCCAAGCTTGCATGTGGGTAATTGCTTGTTTAATACCAGTCAGCATTGGGGATGACCGTTGTTGGAGGACACGACTATAAGTTGTTTGCTTTAAGATTGTAAGAATAGAAGCGTTAAAGTTACAGAGGGATGCGCAAAAGTAAAGAGCGAACGTGTAAATTATTCAAGGATCTGATTTTTATGATTGCCCAGCAGTGAAAATTGCACATGAAAATTACATGACCCTTACTACTCATTTGTGGATTGTTGCCACCTAATGCCTGACTTTAAATGCGGAAGTCTAGTGCTTCACCAGCCAATGTTTTGTGCCATAAAGATTCAAACTTCACAAAATTTGACTAGCTGCAGCATGGCAGCATGCCAAATTTTGTTCACAAGGGTCGCTGGAACAGAAATGTTTGCGTGTGTAAAGTGAATAACATTGACCACTGACTATCTAGTTATTTAAATACAATAGCACCTGTCAGGGGGTGGGATATAGTAGACAGCAAGTGAGCAGTCAGTTCTTGAAAAATGGGCAAGTGTAAAAATCTGACCCACTTTAACAAGGACCTTATGTTGATGACTACACAAGAGTCAGAGTATCTACAGAACGGCAGGTCTTGTGGAGTGTTCCAGGTTTGCGTTACTTACAAAAAGTGACCCAAAGAAGGTCAACTGGTGAATTGGTGACAGGCTCATAGGAACCCAAGGCTCACTGATGCATGTGGGGAGTTAAGACAAGCCTGTCTTGTCCAATCCAACAGAAGAGCTACTGTGGTTTAAATAGTGAACGCTTACTCTGATAGAAAGGGATCAGAACACACAGTGCACCACAGTCAGAGCTGTTTCAGCAGCATGTGGAACCTACTCATTATAACACAGGTAGTGTTAATGTTATGGCTGATTGTTGTTTAATTATTATTATAGTTACTGCCACCATTTAAAACAACAGAACTTCTTTTTTTTTACCCTCGATCCACGGTGAGGTTGGTGTGATTGTATAATAGAGTCCACAGAAAGTTTTCCTTCAAATTTGTGTCTTTCCTGGCTCTCTCCTACGAAGACACTCATCTATCAACTCTGGATAATTGAACTGTGGTGATAAAGTGGCACTTTAGCCTCATCCTTTTAAGGTTGCAGTCTCAGTCCATCTGTCCTACTTCTTCCTGCCTCAGAAACCAGCTCAAGGTTGCTGTGTGAAAAGTTGTGTAAATAAATTGCTTTGAAAGGGAGGCCTCGATGCCTCACGTTTTAAAGTCTAGACCGTAAAGACTCGTACGTGTTGTGTATTCGCTTGAGTTCAGTGGGTTGTGGGATATGGGAGGATGTGGCGAGTCTTCCTGCATTCTGCGCATATAAATTAATTACTGATTATGAACAGAAGCAGTCTATCTTCCCTGCAATTGTTTTTGGAGTGAAGTGGTTTGCATGCTAAGATGGTGAACTAATGGGCTCTACCTATTTCTTTTTTAAAGTCAAATCAATGCTTCTTACTCTGGTGGTTTTTGATGTGCTGTTTGCCCGTGCTGTTCTGGATAGAATCCTTTGTTCTCTTTAACCAGGTGTTAAATGAATACAATATGAAATTAAGAAGTGGGGGGATGTTAGTGAATATGAGGTGATTTCATGCATCTTTCATTGATTAAAAAAAAAAAATTAAATAACGCTTGGTTAGCTCACACCGAGAAGCTTTTTTGGACTATTGATGTTGAGTGGCTACACAGGAAGGCTGATGGTTTTCCCTTTAGTTGTATCATACGTGAGTGAAAGTGACTGTTTGTCATTGTGAACACACTTAAGCACCACATCGAAATGTGACCTCTGCATTTAACCCATCACATGCGCACATGTGGAGCAGCGGGCAGCTATCAACAGCGCCAGGGGAGCAGTGTAGTGGCTTGCTCAAGGGTACCTCAAGGGTGCCCGGCCCGGGACTTAAACCTGCGACCTTCGGTTCACAAGGGCAATGTCCTAACCCCTAGGCCACCACTGCCCAAAGGGCACTTTCAGATGATAAGACGCAAAACCTTTCTTGTGCCGTTATTTCCCTTTTTGGTTTTAAATTGAGATGTTTTGCAAAATTTAAATCTTTGGGTATAAACTTGCACAGTGCACTCAGGAAATGGCACTGCTCAGACCCAATGTTTGGCAAAGTGGCAATTACAATGCTCTAACAAAGCACTGAAATAGTTAACAGTGGATCTGTATTGTTTATGACTCACACTACAATTTAATATTTTTAGCAATTACACAGTGTGAGATCTCTCCTCCGTATCCCTTCCCTCTGGCATGGTTTATTTATTTAACACAAGCCGGGTTTGTCAAAGCCTCCTAGTCTGCATGGATGTGTGTGTGTGAAAGGCAGTGGCAGCTCAGCCCATGCACCACTATTGAAGCTGTGTGTTCAGTGGGAGTTTATGGCAGATTCAAATGCATGCTGTTTCAGTTGAGGGAACATCAACAGTGGACAACAGGCTTTTACAGCATCTATTTGGGTCCCGCCCAGACGCCAAACTTCACAATCTATCAGGAGTGCTTTGTGCGTATGAAAAAAATCTCAGCGTTTGTTGGATTGTAGGCTTTTACAAATGTAATTTTTGTCCCTCCTGGAAGCTCAGCTTCTGTACATGTTGTTTGGGGGAGCTCTCAAAGGGGTTGCATCTTGAATCAAACTGTCAGGGCCAACACTGTATTGTGTGGGGTTGAAATTGTCCCAAACACGAGAAAGGATCCCGTTGAATACGTGCTCAGTGGTGCAGGGGAGAAAACTAGCATTTGCGTAGCTGGTTCAGTAAAACTCGCAGGTCTTTATGACCTTTTGGAAAATATTGTGAGAAAAACTATATATAATAAAGTTGTGTTAAGTCGTGTTCTTTTTGCTAGGTGAAATGTTAACACAAACCTTTCGTAGCTTAAGGCCCTGTCCACACAAATGCCTGAATCAAGTGTTTTTCTGATATTTGTGGAGTCAGGTTAGCAAAGATTGGAACGCCGACTGCTTTTCTGCTCATTGGAGCGAATCAGATGGTCCACACAGGCCTTCAGGAGTGTCAGTCGGTCGGCTGTGTTATCGGATGTCATTGCAAGGGGCTTTTTCTTGCCGTAAATTTCGCCCAAAATTCTGAGGAGTGCAAATCTTTTTTGCATTTACATACCATTAGTGTAGTGCCCCGGACGATCAGAAATGTCCCATGATTCCGTAGTCAGTGGGTGAACCCAGTAGCAGTGATCTTCTCGTCATATCTGGAGGATTTTTAACACAAGGAGGTCAAAATTCTGGTTATAATATAGCCAACTGGTTCATATTTCGTCAATCCAATTAAGGATGAGCCTTAAACCCCACATGTTAAAACACTCTAGCCTGCCTCTTTACTGCCCCTATAGGTAAACACAGAAAATTACAGTCTGGGCTGCAGGTTGGAGTTGAACAGAGGCAAATAAATGCAAACATAAGGCCATACTGAGGTAACTCACGCGCCACTACAAAATGCTTAGGTCACCCAGAGCACATTCATTTATACAAGATTTGAATTTTGGACTAGGCCTAAGTGTGTAATGTAGCAGCTGGGCAGACACCTCTATTGTTGTCAATTTAGAGCAGTAAAGAGAAAAAAGATGCATATAGGAAACTTTAAAATCAAAGTGTCCAGTAAGATAAATCTCATTTGATTGCAGATTAAAGTACAAAATGGCTTGGATATGTAATTTAATCAGCTTTGTAATTGTGTTTATCAGAATGATCTTGTATATATATAAAAAAAAAAAAGTTTAGAAAATCTATTTTTTAAAGGATTTTTTTAGTTCCACCTTTTCTAAAATTGCACTTGACACACATTAAACTAAGCTGTTGACATATGTCTTCTAAATGCTTTCTCAATGGTCCCTTAATGGGTGTCATCTGCTCAGAGGGTATATTAGTTTGAAATGATGGCTGCGCTGATGGTAGCTTTTTGTTGAATGGTAACTGTATGACTCACGGAGAGCCTCCCCCGGTCATAAATTAGTGATTGCAGTGTTTGCTGGGACATATTTGGGATGGATATGGAGTAAGTGATCTTGTGGCCCGCGGGATGGCGTCTTCTGCCACTTGGAGAACTCTCATGACACAATGTTTCACTCCTTCTTTTAAGTGTCCTAATGGATCAGCCCTGGATATGGCACTACGCAGTCCCCATAGAGGCCTGTTGATGGAGAAACCAGTTGCTGCAACCTTACCAAGCACATTAAATGAATGCACTTTGTAGGTGAAGGGATGCTGGCTGAATCTGATCTGTTGCTGCGCATGTATATGGTTCCCCTCTACTTTATTCGTCATTGGTCAGTTTCTGACCACGTTTTCAGCACAGCAGTGACATGATTTGGTAGTCTGTGTGGCACTGGTTTAGTATATTAGGTTTCTGGAGTTCTTTCACGTGTCTCCTCTGCTACCCAAAAATATCAGCTAAGAGTGACTCTGTGGTCAGAAACTGACTGCTCATGAAGGTCTACATGATGATTAAAGGTATTTTTAAATAAATGGCCACTGAGTGATAAAGTGAGGCTATTACAACCAATGTTTTTTACTGTCCTGTGAGCATTATGACCAATCACAGCTTCAGATTATGCCTGTATAAATTATTACATAGTCACCTCATCACAGTTATTTTAAATAATTCACAAGACAATTTAAACACAGAGTTTAACACCAAGTAATGATTAATATGTTTGTATGTAACTACTTTTAATGTTAGCGTGATTGATCAAAAATAGTGTTTTTGATCATATTTTCGTACTTTTATTTTCATAAATAAAACATAAAGCTTTGCTTTATTAACAACATTTTTTGTTATTGTAGACACTGATGTACATAATTTCTATTACAGCACAGTATTAGCTACAAAGTAAAGACAGCTGGTTTGCAAGCTAGCAAGTCAGTTAGTTCAGCCACATGAGGCTTGTACTTTGGTGCATGAAATTAACAAAAGAGGCCCAAATCCATCAAAATGATTATATCTAGCATTATAACTGCTATACCATTATATAATACATTTAATTTAGCTATAGTTTTAGAACAGCTGCGATTGCTGATGTGTGAGATGGTAGCCCTGAGCAGAATAAGGCGTCATCTCCACTTTAGAGCAATGATTGGATATTTGGATCATGCATTTGGTGTGATAAATATGAAAGACCATGTTTAGGCATGTATTTGGCAATTTTATGCTTTGTTTTTTCTTTAACATTGAGGCAGTCGTATAGGGTGCTGGGGCTGCTGTAGCACCTCCCTATTCTGTGTAGAACCCCCAGCTCAGAATGACATCTTTTGCTAGCTTGTTAACTATGGTCATAAGAGACTTTTCCAAAAAGAAAAAGAATTCAGGCAATGAGGCCCAGGCCAGGCTAGAGGTGGTGGAGGTAGGGTTCTCTTCTGTTGCTTTTTCTCTTCAGCTCGGTAACGAGATCCTTAGTTCTTAAATGTATATCAATAACTCCCATCATTTATGAAAGGAAATATTTCCAAGGTACACCTTAAAATATGTTGAAGGTAAATCATAATACATTGCTTCATTAATGTTAAGGCTTTTTAGGGCTTTGCTTCTGCTATTGAAAATAAAAATAATGAAATTGACGAACTCAGACTGCTCATTTTGCTTATTTTGATTTTACGTGGTACAATTCAGACCAAACTTCTTGTTAGATCACAATGACTTGCATCTTCTATATATTTTATTTGCAAAAGGTTCAACTGCCAGTTACAGTATAAAGATAACTGGGCTGGGCTAAGCCCTCAATTTTTAAGATCCTTCGCCTCTAGATTTATTGTTCAAATAAATAAAACCACCCACCCCCAAAATAATTCTGAATGTAGTCACCCTCATCTGACCAAAATATTTACACCACCATTGAACAAAATTAACATCAAATTCTTTCCTGCAGCTGTAGGTAGTAGAAACGATTAGGCAGCATCTGTTAATGAGCTGTACTAAATTATCATAGCTATGATAGGCTGCACCACAAACGCTTTCGTTCTCTCATTTTCAGACACCCTGTCATTTCTCTTGTCTGCTCGCTTTCTTAGTTCCTGTTCCCTGTTGCCGTTGTTGGCTGCAGTACGTGTTCTCAGTGCAAAACATCTGTTGTCATTCTCTCACCCCTAGTGAAGTGTGACCTCACATGCTTGTTTGTGTGGAGCAATTATTTATTTATATTTTAAAGAATCCATGTGCTCCCGAAGGCTGTCACTGCTTGGTAACAGCCAATATATCAAGATATAGACGCTGCCTCAGAGAAGTTTCTCAGTCTATGAGACTTCTCTGTTGCTTTAGGCCAATGGGCCACATGGCATTTATACAATGGGTGACTTTAACCTCCACGTCTGGTGGGCCTAGGGCTTTTTGCTATGTCTTTAATATTTTATTAAAACTATCAAATGATTGAAATAAACATTTGAGATGAATTGCATTATGTTGTGTAATCACAATAAAATTTATCTTTGGTGCTTAAATTTCTGAAGAAAATTTTTTTTTTTTTACCATTTTAGAAGCAGTGGTTTTAGCAATATACAAACAGGTTAAACCTCATCAGAATGTATTTATTACTTTTACTAATTCAGTCTGAAACATGAAACTTAAGTCACATGAGGCATAACAACTATGTGATTTTCACATTCATATAACATACTGTGAGTTCAACAGTGGCTACATATTCCAACCAGTAAATGAATATTCCGGATATGATATGTACAGACTTTAGTCCCAGCTCCTTCAGAATTATTGCCTCTCTGACTCTCATTCATAAAGACTGTAGATTATGGTATAGACGCCAGTGGAACTGAAGCTTTACATTTTTCTTTTGCTTTTGCCGGTGTGCTGCTCTTTTATATATTCTTAGGTCTTTCACAGGGAATCTCCAGCCAGTCTGGCAAAGACTCTGAAAGCTGTATTTCAGCAAAAGGGCTACAGTCATTGATTACATTGTAGCAATAGTACAGCACGTAGGATGTTCAAACTAGGAAAACGCATTAACTGCATAAAAAAACTTATTAGCATTAATAATGTCATGTTATTCTTTTGATAACGTCCTATTTTCTATTTTTTAAAAACATTTTTGGCAATAAAATGGCACCATCTACACTTGTATTGTTCATCTTCATCCTAGTAGTAAGTTCAATGTAATGGAAATCTGTCCTGATGGTTCTCTTGCTGTCTGACCACCGTGATCAGTGTTAAAGCCATTAATTAATGTGATCAGAATTGGCTTGACAGCTGTTGCATTCTCCTGCTGAGATTCTAAAGGGTTCGATTTTTACCTTTGTTGAGGGAAGGATCAAGTGTCTCGCATCAATCCATCCACTTGCACAAAGAGCAGCTATGGGATTTGGTGTCTGAATTTGAAGTGCGGACTTCTCTTCTCTCAAGGCCGCCGTGCATGCGTGCGCTACCCTACAATGTCAGTGAGCCTCAGAGGAGAGAGAAGAAGTGAAACGAAATCTTTTTCTCATCTGGAATTGGTCACTGGACTTCACCTTTAGCCTGTTTAGTATGCCCAGGACGTATTAGAAGTGAGTTGGCTTTCTTCCGCAGCTAATGCCGATTGTGCCATGTAGTGTGTAGTTGCGTCTAAGGCCCTAAAACCAGGCTGAAAGAAAAACGCTCCACTTAAGGCACAAATTGGAAACTCATCCTTATCTGGTGGGAAAGAAAAAAGCTTTTTATTGATAATTGATTGAGCTTTTAATAACCTATAAACTATTTTTAGTTGTTTGATCCAAAATTGAATGCTGAATGTTTGTAATGGTCTGTCAAGAGAATTTGTCATGAGTTTTCAGACATTAGCATTTCTATGAGCTGACATCTTAAATTAATTGTATCTAGCACTGGGGAAAATAAAACATATGGTGCCAAATAGAGCTTTTTTGTGGGGAGCCTAAATACACAGTGCTTGTAGGGCAATCAGCTGTGTTTAGGCTAACTTAAGCCTGTCAACTATTGTAGCTGACTATTAATATATACGTGTGTATATATAAGTCTAAAGTATTCTAATCATCCAGTGCTTTTTACTAATCTTATCCAAAGTTGTGCTGGCATGGTACATATGTACAGATGTACTCACAGCATCACACTATCAATATGAAGGGGGCCGAATGTTTTGTCTTAGCGGGCCAAAATACAATGTCTGAAATGGTCTGAAAGTGGGTAAGTTGGACATCCTCTTTAATAAAACTTTGGGCAGCACTAGTCTTTTTAAAATCATATGTAGAGTAGCAACGTATGCATCTCTGCCTTGTGAATGTGATTATTATGAAAAGTAAAACAGCTTTTTATCCCATGAAAGAAACTACTTGTCATTGTGAACACACTTAAGCACCACAACGAAATGTGACTGCATTTATCCCATCACATGTGCACACGTGGAGCAGGGGGCAGCTATCAACAGTGCCTGGGGAGCAGTGTAGCAGGACGGTACCTTGCTCAAGGGTGCCTCATTGGTATCTGGGCCAGGACTCCTTTGACCTAGGGCAAGGTACTAACCACTGGGCCACCAATGCCCTAGCTTGTTCTTGCAAATAAATCTAATCACTGGAAAAGGATCAAGATCCTAAGTATTGTTAGTCAGTTCAAATAATTATGATCAAAATGTTATATAGTAATTGTGACAGGCCTACTTAGGACACTTGAACTCAGTGTTTTTTTTCTGGTTACCTGCATTTTAAAGATGATAAACAATCATGACCCAATTCACAATAGGCCTGAACTGTAGTCATTTGAGCCAAATTGTGAAAAAAATTAAGATTCCTGATCATTTTTATTGCCATTTGCCTGTTGAGCAAAATTGAGTTGGTATGCGGTCTCATTGTTTTCGTTTCCTCTCACCAGTAAAACAAAAACACATTTTAAATATTACATAAATCAGACAAATGCATATAGGCAGAGTTAACAGACTCACACAGAGTTAACAGATTTTTAATAGCTACAGAAGGAATGCTAGCCATACTGCATTCTGTGTTATAAGTAGTTTTTTGTTATTAAAAATGTACATAGGGGCTACTATCTCAGTCTGGGGATCTGACATCTCTCTCATTTACAGCGCTGAGATGGAGATAAACAGCTGCACGGCTAACTTCTAACATTTAACATTGAAGTAACTTGCTAGGTTGCTCACCTACCAAAGTTAATGGACTCTCAGTGTGATTTTAAAGCTAAATTTGGCTTCTTATATTCAGTTTCTTACATAGAACTTTTCCGTTTTGCTTTAAATGGCACAGCATTGTGTTCTGACTGGGAGTGGCTCCAGCTTACTATGGGCTGACTATGGGCCCAAGGCAGGGTTCACCCAGGACATGTCAGGGCAACACATTCACACTCATGGGCAACTTAGTATTTTGTCAGCCCATTGCAAGATTTTGGACTGTAGAAGGAAACTTAAGCACCTGGAGGAAACCCATGTGAACGCAGAGAGCTAGCTGACCACACCATCCTGCCACCCAACAATATAAAAATAAATCTTTAAAAAATGGCTATGGAAGAAATTCTGCTTATTTATTTGATGGCCAAAATAAAAACTTTTAAAGTCTTAATAAAGTCTTAGAAATAGAAACATTTAGTCTTTGGGAAACAGCTTTAACCTTTAGGCTGAAAAGGCTGCATATGCTGGTGGATCAGTGCTGCCTACCTTGCATAACTGGTTTAAAGTTTCAGTGAATCACTTACAGAGGACCCACTGTCTACAGAACAGCACTTGGGCCTTCCTAATATTATATTGTTCACACTTTGACTGTCAGTTGAGAATGGTTCACCACTCCAGATTCCTTAGATACACTGACAAAATTGTTGAAACTAGGCAGTGCTGTAGTCCTTGAGACACTCAAACCAGTGTACATGGCACTTACTGTCATAACCCCTTCAAAAGCAGGGTGGATAGAGAGAATCTATTATATTCAGGGCTATTTTTATAGGGCATCTCTGTAGTGTTTCTGTGTGTAAGAAAAATTCAAAAAAAACTTTCTGGGGCTGTTGCAGAGGCAAATTGTGCCTTTCTGTCTATCATACAAGAAGTTTGTTTTACATCAGAAGCGCCTGGCAACAAACAGTATTTGTTCATGCCTCTCATGACAGCAAAGAATAGACTTGAAGCTTAAAACTCTTAATACTTGCAGTGCATAGCTGTTTTAAAGGGCCACACTGATTAACACAGGTTTGAGTGTGGTGTGGTGCAGCCACGATGTAGCTCTCTTTTCTAACTTAGTAAGTGCTCCCCTTAGTTATGTTCTCATGGGAAATTGGGAAAGAAGGTAAATGTGAGCGGCTATAGTGATTAACTACTCATTACTGCTGTTGGCGTTCCACCATTAGCTACATTTTTATCTTAAGAGTGTGACAGACTATGGAAACGGAAGTTGTTAGGCAGCTCATTTGCATATTACAGCCATCTGTGATATCAAATGCCAGAATCACAATAATGATTAACAAATGGTACGCAATGACCAGTACATTATTTGAAGGTGAACGAGAAAATTGTACCATTATGTTTGGCCTGAGTTGTATGGGGGATAGTATACTTGTGTTATAAACTTAGCTAGCTGCCCAAGTTACAACCCCACTGCTTGACCACAACCCATTTGGATGCTTTGGTATTCCACCACAGCTCCATTCCCCATCTACCCTGACCTGTCTTTGTCCCTGTCATCAGTGGGATAATTAAAATGATCCTTTGTGAAGGCCCTTCAGGACAGAGCGAGTGCCAGACCAACGCAAGCCATCCTGCTAGACTCATATCCCCACCTCCGGTCCACAATGATGGATGGATGGCCGTCACTTCAATGGAATTGCATTTCTGCTCTTTTTTGTATGTTATCTAATAATGGATTGGCCATGCATATATGCGAGGAATTACTTATGCTTGGCTAAGTGAATTAGCCCAGAACTATGGCCATCTGGTTCATGAAAATGAGAGAGAGAGCGAGGAACACCGAAAAGAGCGACAGGGAATTGGACAGAAGCTACGTTTGCCTCTGAAATTTGCATAGCAGTTTTTTGTTCGGTGTTGTCAGCCACAACAAAAGTTACTGACTACCCACACATAATGTTGTGTAATTCCAACAGTTAGCAGTAGCGCGGCTCTTTTGAGGAAGAGACAGAGCACGTTATGTTTATTCAAGTCTCCTCAGAGGGCTTGGCCTCCTCACAATAGAATCTAGGCATGCTTAATGAATTCAGTGCCTTATGCTCTCCTTGCTTATCAATGTAATTTGATTAGTGACCTGTTAAGCATGAATGTGGTGGACCTCTTCATTCAAGTCCATCGGGCCTCCAAGGATTGGCCCGTGTCAGGGCATTGACCACTGCCCAACCCCCCCCAACACCCCCACCTCCCCCACACACCCCTAACTTTCCACCTCTAACCCCCTCTGTCAAGTTGGCAGACAGTGGAAAGACAGCATGATTAATGGCCTAGCTCATGGTGCTATTGTCTGCGAACTGGTGACAGGGACAAAAACCACCTCCTACCCCCTGTCACATTAGCCACTGCTACAGGAACATTTGGTTGGGTGGAGTGGGAGAAGCCAGAGGCCCACTGCATTGTGTTATGGTGCCTCACAGGAAGCTGCAGGATGCACTTGTGTCCTCTGGCTGAGCATGATAATCTCTCTTTTAAACAGGAAAGATGAAAATTATGTTATTCAAAATGGGAGCTTATAGGAAATGGCAAGGTTTTGGACGTCCTTTATCTGTGCCAGGGGGCTTACCTCACCAGTATCATCTGTGCAATTACTACTGAACAATAATGCAGAGCATTACTGTGATTCAAAATACTTTTCTAGAAAAAAGATAAACTAGGAAGACCTGTTATGTGTAATTATGAGCATGGTTATGATAATGTATAGACGTTAATCACAGAAAACAGGTTACAGGTTAGTCTATAGGTCTTTATAGGTCTAGTTCTATGTATCAGATTGCCTTTTTGTTTATTCAGTTACAGTAATATTAGTCTAATATTATTCATGGCACATCTCACTAACAACTTTCAAGCAGCCTTTTTACTTTTGTGTTGCAGTTTTACCGTGAATCCTACAGTAAAAATTACAAGGTAAAGCAACTTAGTGGAGGCTTATCATGTTAGCTAGACACCATCTAGCATTTAGCCAACTAAATGCTGTTGATTCATTGCACGTTATTTTTTATTCATTTTTAATTCCGGAAGTATATGATATAATTTAATAGAGTTATAATGAAATGTGAAAAATGATATAGACCTTCTCACCGATCTCAAATTTTCTCATTACCTACAGCAATCCAGTTTCATGTCAGCTGATATTCTTTGTAGCATCGCCTAGTGAGTAGACATTGGCATTTCATTACCGTACTGTTGGTATTAACACAAGGCCAGTTTTCTTCCCTGATAAAAGTGCTTCAGCTTATTAATAGAAAATAAGTGACTGGCCTGCTAGGCTTCCCAGGCTGAGTTTTCAGTGATCAGCAGGAACTTCATCTCAGTTCAAATGTTTAAATAAAACGCTTGCATCCTAAAGCAGAGAAGTAATTAGTGGATGCTGGGGAAAAATGTAGCAGAGATATTAAAATCTAATCACATTCCCAAATGCATTTGTGGTGTTGAGACGTTTTCACTCACAGAGAAGAGATATTTAGCAAAGGAAATGGCTTCTGCAGAGAGAACAATACAAAGCTGACCTGACCCTGACCCCTTTGGACTTTCTTTAGCAGTCTCTTATAAAACTGACGGTTTCAAACAGAAGGACATGGTTTCAATGGGTGGTTTAAAATTTTGATTAGATTTTTTCCCCTTCTTATTTTAACTTCTCGACATGTCTCATGAAAACTCATTACTTAGTAAAAAGCACATTTTATTACCAATTCAATATTAAACATCAATATTTAATAATAACGTTAATGATGGTATGTTATTAGAATATGGTAGTATTTTATTTGTGTGCAGCTACAAATACTATTAAACTTAAAATTAAATAATATTGGTGTGTTTTAAACACATGTAGATCAAAGGTTTCCAAAAAAGTGTATAAATAAATAGACAAGGAAGGAAAAGTAGGCAAAAATCATAATCATGTCAGAAATTTCTCAGCAATTCAATTCAACTGGGAGTTCAACTTTGAAACCAATGGGAGAATCATGTCTAGAGGACATGCTTCCAGTGCCTGTTACACCCAACTGCAACTACACAACACAACCTTTTCTTTACATTATATGCATTGACCAATAGAAATAATCAAAAATGGCCTGAAATAGCAAACATTAATGTACATGTAATTTTTCATTTTACTAGGAAGGTTTCTGTTTTTTGACATATAAGGTTTTGCTATGACGGCAACAATATACCCTACTTAATATTCAGACTGTGTTCATGTCTGAGTCACTGCACTATACCACTTCAGTCCCATGATTCTGTTATCGCAGAAGCTGCCAAGGCTTCTAAACTCATTTGAAACTGCCTCACAGCTCTGTAACACCCAAACCTGCTGGCAGACTGTATTTCTTATCCACGACTCTGAACCTGTGATTGTTATTCCCATCCAAGCTTATTCAAGCATTCATCATTAGCTTGTATCCGCAGTAACAGTGGCCAATTAAAATTCTGCAACATTCAGCGTTGGGTCATAATTTTTTTAGCAGTATATGACCTCTAAAAAGCAATAAGGAATTGTAGAAATGTAATGTTAATTTAAGGACGAATTCAGCCAATGCAAATATTTCAACAAAAAGTAAAGTCTGCCAATTAGCATTTGATTATTGGTTGTTTGTGTATCTCTTTCTCTTACTATTATAGTACATACTATTCGGTCTATATTATTGTATGCAATTGGCTCTGGGAGTGTAAATCACAAGTTTCATCACAGTTAGATCCTACATCAGTTATTTTATTCAACAATCCAAAACATTTTTGATACCTTAAAATTGCAGTGATGCAATTTGGTTTGATACTGGGGTCTGCAGCCAGTATAAAATATGGAAGGAAATTTCACACCATCTGCTGCATTGATACGTCAGATTATGTGTTATTTTGGTTGATGCATCAATACAGATTAATTCATTGTTAAACACCTAATTGGCTTCATAGCATTTGATTGATATGCACATATATACAGACACTGCTGCACATTCACAGCTTGAATAATCTCATTACAGAAGTATTGCCAATAAAAAAAGAGATGTTGGAGCAACTGCATGTAAATCTATAAGGCTAAAGTACTCCAGCATTGTTAATCTCTGAAGTAACTGAGCGCTATCCAATACCTTTGGAATGATTTACACTGCTGTTTTCAAAGCGTCTGATTCAACATCAGTAGCTGACCTCACTGATGCTCTTGTGGCTGAATGCAGTCAGTTTAAATCTTTTCGAAAAGTGGAAACTGTTACTGCAGCAAAGGGGAGGCAAGTATTCAGGCACTTTTGCTTT
The DNA here is from genome assembly GCA_037974385.1 of Arnoldichthys spilopterus. NCBI lineage: Eukaryota > Metazoa > Chordata > Actinopteri > Characiformes > Lepidarchidae > Arnoldichthys > Arnoldichthys spilopterus. The sequence goes on from JBBPDA010000145.1 coordinate 25,312,543, forward strand.
TGTTATTTAATACACTTCCAGTGCTTATACCCACTTCAATTTTACACTCATAATGTCTTTTTATTATTGTTTAAATTAGCAATACTAGTACAATTACAGTATACAGGCCCAGTCCTCCTTTTGAAAAGTCTTTAGTTCCACAAGGTCAGTGATACAAAATGCATGAGATTGAGTTTCTTTGTCAGTGAGGTTGAATTCACATAGCTCTGTTCATTCATCTGCTCCTGCAATAATGTCCAATGCCATTTGTTGGCAGAAAAGTCTTATATCATGATGTTCCCACCTCTGTGCTACCCTGTGGGTGTGGTTTTAGGTCACATGCCCAGCCCTTTTATCAATATTTCAACTGGGTTTTTCCACTAATATCTCAAAAACCTGTTCTTGTCTGCAGGTATATTGATTAAGTGTATATTGTGTATATTCATGGAGCCTGCACATTATTGTGAAAATGGTTAAATTAAAAATGAGTTACAGTTGTTTTTATCATGTAGAACCAAAAATAAATGTCCTAAGTGGACCTTAATGGACAAAATGCATGAAAAGGGTTTATGGACCCTTTACAGTGTGAGACTTTTAAAAATGTAAATTAAGGGTTTGCTGCCATCCAGTATGACATAGCATCAGTTTTTTGTTGTTGTTTTGCAAACTTGTTTTGTGAAATGTGAGCCATGTGGGATAACACTGCGTTTCAGTTTGTTTCTCAGGATCCGTTTCTACAGTTGGACTTTTACAGTCATCAGGATCAAAAAGAACCATGTTTATGGTGTTTTCTTTTCCATGTGGTCTGGAAGGTTCTTGAAAAGTCTTTGATTCTGGTGAGCAGCTACTGTGTGTGTATGTGTGAGGATCAGAGAGTGGGTTGATGGATTGGACAGGGGAAGATAATGGCATGGTAAGGAGGCAGCTGTCATTTTAAACCTTGTGTGTGTCTCTGTCTCTCCCTGTGTGTGTGTGTGTGTGTGTGTGTGTGTGTGTGTGTGTGTGTGTGTGTGCTCAAGTATGTTCGCGAGAGGGGGAGAGAGATGGTTGTCAGTTCTCACAAGCCCTGTCGTGGCATTTGTCATCTAGGTCAAGCAGTCATAGATGAGTCTTAAGCAGCTGAGAGGTGGATTAGAGTGGCTTATTTCTTTAGACTCTTCCTGTGTACCACTGGATTGCAATTGATTTTTTCCCCTTCCAATTGACAGAATGAATAAAAGAAAGCACACCACTTTCTTGAAGTGCTGAGAAATGTCTGATTACTGTTTTGGATAAGCTGTGATTTTAACAGCTGCCGTGCAGAAAGAGGAAAAATGGTATCATGGCTCAGTAAGCAGGCTAGACAGGGACACTTACACTGTTCGTAACCTTTACCCTGTAGGCTGTCATTTAGCCATTCTTGTTTCATTGTAAAAGTGTTGTAAAATGCATATTTTTACCCATATGTTGTAAATTTGCTATGGGGGCTTCCCTTCATTTTTGTCAGTTTCAGTCAGATTGGCATAAACAATCTGATTCGCCATGTATCAACATTAGCCTAAATAGACCTGAAGGCATTGTATTGTACAGTCCTCAATGGAGGTATGTGGTTTTGGTGTGTGTGTGTGTTGGTGTGTGTGTGTTTGTGTGTCTCCTTTGTTCATCTATGTTGATTGGAAATGAGCAGCCTCGAAAAACATACAAAATATTTCCCATCCGTACAGCTGCATGTGATTTAAAATAGCTATGAACTGATGAATCAGCTTCTGCTACCTAGGAACAGGCACCACCCACCAGAACAAACAATTTGCAAATGCTGCTCACAAACTGATTATTCTGGACTCCTGTGGACCTTCGAGCAACATAGCCATCACAAGCTGTTTGAAAAATAAGAACTGGGTATGATGGGGCTGATTTACACCTGGCCCAAGCTGTACATTCATACAGCATATGTGTGATTTCATGAAACATGCACTTTGACTTCTTATATATAATGAAATGCTCACTAGATGTATTCTCCATTTACTGTCATTTCGTTTTCTATTTTGATGATTTTACTATAAAATAAGCATTTTATTTGCTAAAAATATAAATTTTACTTTTATCATACAGATTGGATTGTACAGATTAAATTTTGAGTGAAAATAAAATTTGCATGCTAATTTTATGCTCAGATTTGACAGTATGCACTGTAAGAACTATGATCTCTAGGAAAACAGATGGAGTCTCAGTAAATCTTTAGTGAGTAAGCTTAATAACTACTTCACAATGACCTTTAATGGTCCTGCTAAAGCACCAAGATCTCCCCAGCTTGTCTGAGTGGTAATTGAGAGTCCTAGAGGCATCTGTATGACACAGCCTGTGTCCTGATGAATAGCGACAGGCCGTATTTACAGTCTGCTGTCATCCAGGCCAGAAAAAATGAGATAGGCGATAAGGCAGGAGTGAGAGGCCTGGGGGGCTGGTCCCGGCAATGTTATGGTCGAGTTTAGGTGTGGACTCTGTGCTCTGAAGTGTTGTTGTATGACCTGCAGGGAAGATGTACGTTTCATAGTCTGCAGAAGGTCAAGCTGTCACTGGATCTTCTCAGCCTCCAGTTTAGTCCTATTGTTACCCTGCAGCTGCGATCATCTCTGTATGGCTGAAATGAGTAGTGCATTTTGAAAGAATAAAAAAAGGGATTTTATAAGGCCTGACATTGTGTTTAGATGCAGAAAACAGAATATTGTGCTTTAGTCCAACTCATCCTCAATGTTTTGAGTTTGAACCTGATTGCATATTTTATACAGTATAAAAAAATCCTATTTATTAATATAAAAATATTATAATAATAATAGAAAAAATATAATAATATTAATATAAAAATGTGTACACCGATGAGCCATAACATTACAATCACCAGCCTAATATTGAGTAGGTCCCTCTCAGGCTGCAGAAATGTCTCATACTGTGGTGCCCTGTGTGTTCTGACACCTTCCTATCACAGTCAGCATTCACTTTTTGTGTTGCAGTAGTAGGATTGGTCCAGATGGACTAGCCTTCAATGCACATTAGGGAGCTTTTGTTAAGTGCTTACTACTGCATACCTGGAACATTTCACAAGACCCGCTGTTTTGGAGACTCCGACGTCAAGCCACCACAGTAAGGCCCTTGTGAAAGTGGCTCAGATGTCAATGTCCTCACCATTAGGCCACCTCTCATTTATTTTGTGAATAAAAGTAACTGCAAGCTGTTAGCTGACTATCAATCAATAGGACATTTATTTGAACCTCAACAGATGATATTGCCTTAAATTAGAGCCCCAACAGATATTTTGAATGTACATTTATTTCAGGCTCAGAATAGAGAATCACACTGCATGAATTCTGTTTGTGGGTAATACATATGAATAGGAATTCTCGTTTGGGTGCTAAGCGAAGAACTCATTCTAGCCTTCGGCTTTGCAAGTGTGAAGGTGACTCTTCACTCGCTCTTGGCTGAGAATTCGATAAGGCCTCTTTCGAACGTGGACGTAGTGCCCGTGCGAGTGTCACGGTGGGTGGCTGGTGACACGGCGCCGAGTGATGCAGTGTGGCTTGCCTCAGCTGGACCTGCGGGAACTGGAACTAACTGAGAATGAGGCATCTGCTCTCTGCCAGCAGTGCCACCATCTGTGTCGAGCTCCTGATTAAATAAATTCCAGTCAGCTTGGCCTATACCTTGCGCAGAAAGATGCAGTCTTTTATTGTGTGAGGATGTACCGACCCTCGGGCAAAATGAGATGCAGCTCCCCAAGATATTTACACAATTTATGTTACCTTGACTGCTGCCTGATGCTGAGCACAGCTTTCAGGATCTTCCAGGCCTTTTCCGATGTTTGGATCATTTTTTTTCATAATTTCTACAACTTGCTGCAAGAAAAAAAATCCTATGGATTTCACTTTAAAGAAGATTCCCACTGATAAATCATCTGAATTTTTGAAAGTCAAATCACCATAATATTCTAAAAGAGCACTAATACATTTATAATTCACTGATCAGTCATAACATTAACACCACTTACGGGTAAAGTAAATAACATTGACTATCTAGTTATTTCATTACACCGGTACCTGTCTGTGGGGTGGGATATATTAGGCAGCCACTGATCTATGGTCAGTATTAGGTATGTTGTGTTAATGTAATGGCTGATTGGTCTATATTAGTGTCTGTCTCTGAATATTACTGAGGAGCCTGTTAGCTTAAGTAGATGCTAAACTTACTTTAGTAAGAACAGAATATGGTCCAAGTAGCCCTGATGGTAGATACTGTGACATGTGTGAAAGTGAAAGTGAAGTGAAAGTGACTCTTTGTCATTGTGAACACACTCAAGCACCACAACGAAATGTGACCTCTGCA
>JBBPDA010000145.1:25316977-25335586 GCA_037974385.1 Arnoldichthys spilopterus
AACGGGTTGCGTTCGGTTGCGTTTGAAGGGCGCGAAAGGCGAAATAATAATAATGTTGCTTAGTGATGGGAAGTTTGTCTCTTTTCAGAGAGCTGACTCTTGTGGCAGTTAGTTGCGCCTTTTCCATTATACACAACAAAAAACCACTTGCTCGCCTGTGTGCCACATTGCAATATTCTGCTCCTTTCCAGTGTGTCTGGAAAAAGTGAAGAGGAGTGGAGGCAGACAAGTGGAATCTAGCGTGTAATATGATGATGCATCCCAACCTTTGAAGATATGGAAAAGGTGTTCTCACAGTTTGGAGAGGAGTGGATACATGTGGCTGTGCTGCATTCGTCTGGGTTTTTAATTAAAGGCTCAGTGAATGGAACACTCCACTACTGGACATTTAAGATAATCACAAGAACTTAACAAAATTTATTATTCATACATCTATTTGGGGTTGTACCATATGGGTCAGAATTTCTGTTTGTCTGTATTAAATTCAGTATGTTTGTTTAGGAAGAGAATTGATTGACTCAAATGCAGCATTACAATGTTTAATCCTAAATCTAGAGTCAAAGTAAAAAACATCTAACCAGGGAGATATGCAAAACCATGCACAGTATGCAGGCCAAGGCAAGGCAAAGATTAGGTTCACTTCCTGTTTAAATACACTAGAAAATGCTACAAAATTTCGATTTTTCCCCCAATTAGAACTGACAGTTTGATAAGTCAATTAATCACTGTTTAATCAAAACAACTGTATAAAATACAATATAAAGTATAAAATAAAAAACAAAATTTAGATATAAAATTATATTGGTGATAAATATATTGGTAGTTACCTAATTTTTGGCCTTTCTTTTGTTTTCTTTTTTATCAGTTACATAAATAAGAGAATTAACAAATCACAGAATTTTGTTTTATTGCATTTTAAAAAATGTAAACTTCAATAAAACTTAGACTTAAACTGAGCTTAAACTGCAAAAATGCAAACATCTCATGTAACAATTGAGCCCAGAGTTGACTATACAGGTACATATGGGCAGGACACTAAAACATATTTTCATTTGCAATACACATTTTAACATGCCCCTGTGCATAGCTGTGGGACTTCCAGCAATCATATTCAGCAAAATTTAGAAACTAAAAAGAATTATCATATCATCATCATTATCCTTATGATTGACTTTAACACTACACAGCACAAATAAAAATATATGCTTACCTTTCTGTTTGTTTTTAAAACACCCTACAAAACCCATGACCTCCTTTTCACTGCCTGTTAGTTAATTTATCATTTTCTTGTGCTAAGATCACCGCTAACAATGCTTTTGTTAACTGCTGTGATCCTGCTGTGAACTCCACTTTGATGATCCACCAAAACAACATTGGCTTGATTACAGTTCAAATGACTGACTGACTGGTTGGAATAAATTTTTCAACATTTTATGAGTACTTCTTGTGGCTGAGGTTTAAATTGCTGTAACATTTGCTCAAATAACTTACACAAAACCCAATGCATTCAGGCATGACCTGACTCTCTCTCTCTGATGCTCTTTTTTTCTAAAATACAAATATAAAACACAAATTACAAGTAACTTCAATGGGAAGTAAAAGAATAGCAGAACAGAAAATATAACTGTTACAAAAAGCTTATTTACAGAGTTTGATCATCACAAACAAGAGAGCAGATCCAATTAAATTGGTTAGGCAATAGATAGGCAAGTTCCAATCTGGGGGTCCTGTTCTGGCAGAATCTGACACAAATTAAACCCTGCAACAGTTATAGTTTGATGACAATAAATCTCTCAGCCCTTGAGAATTTATATAATTTTTGGAGGTAGGTACTGCTCCAGTGCCCCTAACATATTATGTACTTCCGGCGCCCCAAGCGAGTGGCAGCCTGTTACGGCAGCTCTGCTCATTTACAAGATTCTTCTATCCTTTTCTATTTTTATTCTCTTTAGTTCTTATTTTAACTATTGGTAACTTAAATTGGACAATATGCACTATAGTTTCATGCTAGTTTTGGCCATTTCTGTGTGGTTTTTTTTTTTACTTTTCACCCATGTTTGGAAACCTGGCGTGCGGCTCCTTTGTTTACAGTCGAGATCAGCTGTTAACACTGCGTCCTGCAGTGGTGCTGCTGGCAGACAAACCCGACATCCCCAGTGAGCTGAGGAGGAAGAGACAGGGGTGTCGTACCAGTAAGGAGTGTCATTGCCTGAGAAGTAGACGATACAGACCATCTCTCCCTTTCATCATCATGGGGAATGTAAGACCTCTCCCCAACAAGATGGACGAGCTAGCAGCGCTAACCTGATACCAGACTGAACTCCGTCAGTGTATCATCATGATGCTAATGGAGTCCTGGCTAACACTGCTAACTCTGGACACGAATGTGGCGCTGCCTGGATTCCAGCTGCTGTGGGTGGACAGGACGAGGGAGAGTGGTAAGAGGAAAGGAGAGGGACTGGCAGTGTTTGTGAATGACAGATGGTGTAACCCTGGGCACATCACTAAGAAAGAACAACTCTGCAGTAGAGACATCGAGCTTATATTCATTAGCATGCGACCATACTTCCTCCCCAGGGAATTCTCACATGTTATCGCGATAAAGGGATATGTCCCCCCCTGTGCCAGCGTGGATGCAGCCTGTGACTCTCTCCATTCTGTAGTCAGCAGACTGCAGAAACAGCATTCACAAGCACTCTTTGTCATCACAGGTGACTTTAACCATGCCTACTGCCCACTTTCACCTAATATGTGACATGCCACACCAGAGACAATAAAACACTGGACTTTCTGTATGCCAACACTAAGAAGGCATACAGTTCATCACCTCTCCCTCCCCTGGGAAGATTTGATCACAACTTGGTGAACCTTGTCCCCGTGTATGAGCCCTTAGTATGCAGGGAGCCAGCAGTCATCCGCACAGTGCAGAAATGGTCGGATGAGAGTGAGGAGGCTCTAAAGTACTGTTTTAAATCTACTGTGTGCAAAGTGCTTTGTGATGACCATGGGGAGGACATTGATAGCCTTGTGACCTGTTTCACACATTACATTAATTTCTGTGTGGATAGCACTTTACCCACCAGGAATATGCAGTGTTTCCTAACAACAAACCTTGGATTACTCCAAAAATCAAGGCCATCCTCAAGCAGAAGAGGAGGGCCTTCAAATCAGGAGTCAAGGAGGAACTAAAGTACTAAATCACTGGACCCACTTCAGTTTGCCTACCAGCCTGGCATTGGAGTGGATGATGCCATCATCCACCTCCTACACTGCTCCCTCTCACATCTGGGGACTGCTGGGAGCACTGTGAGAATCATGTTCTTTGATTTCTCCAGTGCCTTCAACACCATCCTACCCACAATCTTGAGGTACAAGCTGGAGCACACAGGAGTGGATCATCACCTTACTAACCGACCACAGTATGTTAGAACCCAGGGCTGCATGTCGGACAGGGTTGTCTGCAGTACGGGGGCCCCACAGGGAACAGTTTTGGCGCCATTCCTCTTCACCATCTACACTGCAGACTTTTCCTACAATTCCACCAGCTGCTTCCTGCAGAAGTTCTCTGATGACTCTGCAAAAGTTGGCCTCATCACTGTTGGGGATGACGGTGAGTACAGAGAACTGACCAGGGACTTTGTGGACTGGTGCCACCAGAACTACCTCCAGATCAACACTGGAAAAACCAAGGAGCTGGTGGTACACTTCCACATGCACAAACATCCTCCACCACAGCTGCTAAACATCCAGGGTGTGGACAATAAGGCTGTGGAGAGGTACAGGTACCTTGATGTTCTTCTGAAAAAAAAAACTGACACAACACAAATGCTCCCTACAAAAAGGGGCAGAGCAGGCTGCACCTGCTGCGAAGGTTTAGGTCTTTTGGAGTGCGGGGGCAGCTCCTGAAGACCTTTTTTGTCTCTGAAGTGGCATCAGCCATCTTTTACGGTGTGGTCTGCTGGGGCAGCAGCATCACCGCTGGGGACAGAAATAGACTGAACAGGCTGATCCAAAGGGCCAGCTCTGTTCTAGGATGTCCTCTGGACCCAGTGGAGGCTGTGACTGACAGGAGAATGGTGGCTAAACTGTCATCCCTGTTGGACAACATCTCCCACCCCATGCAGGAGACTCTGACAGCACTGAGCAACTCCGCCAGTGACAGGCTGCTGCACCCACGGTGTGGGAAGGAAAGATTAAGAAGGTCTTTAGTTCCAGCTGCTGTCAGACTGTACAACCAACATCTCGTGATTGACCACACACACACAAACAAACACACATCCAAACATCATGAACTGAAAAGTGGAATGTTCACTTAAATGCAATATCTCTCTTATGTGCAATATTTCTCCACTGTGCAATATTCTTATGTGCAATATTTCTCCATTGTGCAATATTCTTTTGTGTAAAATAGGTTACTTATACAAATATATAGGTTTATGTAGAATATTTCATATACAAATGCCTATTAATATTTTTTGTTATCTGTAAAGTTTACTTTTCAATATCTATTGTTTTGCCACTTTTCTGCTGCTCTTACATTTTGTACTGCAATGCAGATTTTCCACTTGTGGGACTAATAAAGGTTTATCTAATCTTATCTTATTTTATTATAGACCTTCTGATTTATATTTTCTCTAAATATAAAATGATGCAGAATACTTGCTCTTTGATGAAGGCAGAGAGATAAAAGGCAATCTGTAGTTTTTTGATTAAAGAGAAATTCCACTGCTGTTTATCAGTTTTAAGATATGCAGCAGCCTCCAAGTGTTAACTATATTGCTGCACTATAAATTTCAATTATTATTTAAAAAATACCTATATCTATTCAGAAAACTATGTAAAATACAAGAATATAATGGTAGCTATTTTTTGCTTTATTTTTGTTTGTTTGTTTGTTACTTCTTCATTTCAAATCTCCTGGTACTTCATGGAGCCCATGATTCCATATTCATAGGGCCTTGTTAAGGAACATCAGCCCCAACATATTATTTGAGATTGAGGTCACATCACAAGAACCTTTTTGCCTAACTTTACTAATAATAATTGTGCCAACTGTAAATGTTGATGTTGAGTACAGGAAATTTCTTTAAAGAAGTACATAACAAAGATTGCTCAATCATAAATACCAGTGGTGCCTTTGTAAACACTCTTATCAAAAGGCTGACTAATTGGTCCTCATTTACATATAGAGAGACAGATGGGATCAGAATTAAGGAATGTCCAGCAATGTTATATTGTTGGCATTATTTCCCTGTGTTCATTTACTGCAGCTGTTTATTTTTCATTTGATGTTTTTTTTTAGTCAAGTTTATTTTTATTTTTATAGAGCTGACATTGTCACAAAGCAGCTTTACAGAAACCAGGTCCAAGCCCCGAAAGAGCAATCCAAAGGCGACAGAGCCAAGGTAAAAATTCCCTAGCTGTAGGAAGAAACCTCAGGAGGAACCAAGGCTCAGAAGGGGGAACCCATCCTCCTCTGGTCGACACCGGATAGCAATAACAAAAAGGAGAAAAAGAATAAATAAAATAAATATATATATAATAATAATAGTTCTTAGTATAAATGGGCAGCAGTAGTTCCTTGTGTAGAAGTGCCGCAACGAGTGATTAAAAATTATGTAAATTGTGGTCTGAGTGCAGGCAGGAGCTCTAGCAATACTCACTATGACACCATACCTAAAGGGGAGACTTAGAAAGAAGCACAGACATGAGGGCATCCTGGGGCATAAGGCAGCACAACCACTCGACTGTCAACACACCTGAGTGAACACGTCAGAGTGGGGGGCAACAGCATTCAAACATCCCAGTTTACCAGAATTCTCTATCTATCTAGAACTAACTAAACTAAATGTTTATAGGTGAAAGCTCTGGCCCCTGCTGTGACCTTTGCAACGTGGGGAACCAGCAAAAGCCCTGTACCTTTTGATCTAAGTAGGCGTGGTGGATCATAAGAGACCAAGAGTTCACTCAGATACTGTGGTGCAAGATCGTTCCGTGCTTTATAGGTCAATAACAGAATTTTATAGTAAATGCGAAATTTGATCGGGTGCCAATGCAGATTAGATTAAACGGGGGTGATGTGATTGTATCTTCTGGTTCTAGTAAGAACTCTTGCTGCTGCATTCTGAACTAACTGGAGCTACAGTCAGTAAAGCACTGCAGTAGTCTAACCGAGAGGTAACAAAGGCATAAACTAGTTTTTCTGCATCGTGCACTGACATTATATTTCTTATCTTAGCAATATTTCTGAGATGAAAGAAGGCTGTCCTAGTAATATTATCTATATGGGCTTCAAATGAAAGATTGGGGTCAATGATCACACCAAGATCTTTCACAGCTGCACACGATGAAACGGAATGGCCCTCCAGAGTTACTGTGTGATTGGACAGCTTACTCCGAGCTGCAGGTGGCCCTATTATGATGACTTCTTTTTTATCAGAGTTGAGTAGTGGGAAGTTTAGAAGCATCCACTGTCTAATGTACTTTATACATTCCTCAATTACATTAAGTTGGTGTTTCTCACCAGGCTGTGCAGAAACATATAACTGTGTGTCGTCAGCGTAGCAATGGACGTTTACTCCATGTTTTCAGATATTACCAAAAGGTAGCATATACAAGGAGAAGGGCAGGGGCCTAAAATTGAGCCTTGTGGTACACCAAAATTTACCTTGGTGCTTGTAGAGAAGTCACCATTTATATCTACAAACTGATATCGATTTGTCAGATAAGACTTAAACCACAAAAGGTCAGTTCTCTTAATTCCAACAACATTTTTTAGTCTGTCAAGGAGGATGTTGTGATCAGTAGTATCAAAGGCTACACTGAGGTCGAGTAGCACAAGTAAGAAGACACAGCCCTGATCAGATGCAAGTAAAAGGTCATTTACTACCTTTATCAGTGCTGTCTCTGTACTATGATGAGGCCTAAAACCTGACTGGAACATTTCTTGAATGTTGTTCCTATGTGGAAATGAGCATAACTGCTGTGCTACAGCCTTTTCTAGAATTTTTTTAAATAAATGGTAGGTTTGATATTGGCCTGTAGTCAGAAAGCTGGCAGGTGTCAAGGTCTGTTTTTTTAAACAGGGTGTAAGGAAAACACTAGGCTCAGGTGCAGCGTAAGAAAGTTTAATCCAAAATCCAAAAATCCAGGTCAAAATCCAAAACCAAGAGTCAAAAACCAGAACCATCCAAGAAAACGATCAGTATGCATTGCGTGGCAAAAACAATACTTTTTTTCGCAAGGTTCGACTCTTTATTTGCTGTTATATACTCTAAAATTCAGGTGACCGTGATCTACCCAGCTCTTGGCTTTTACAAGAGCTGGGACGGACTACTGGATTGGGATTTAGTCCAGTATGTGGTATGTTGGTGGAAACTCCAGATCGGATCCTTACAGGAGCTCCCCCTTCCCCAGCGGCTCTTGACGCTGGAACATACTGCAACCGTGGTCGGCCCCTAGGACGTGGGCCTGGACAGACTGGATGTGCTTTGTGGAAATCAGACAAAAGAGAAGGGTCAAGTACCAGTTCCCACAAAACCCATGATTGTTCCTCTAGCCCATAACCATCCCAATCGATGAGATATTCCAGATGGTTTCCTCGTCTGCGGGAATCCAAAATTTCTCTTACTGTGTAAGCTGGACTATCGTCCAGCTCCAGCGGTGGGGTGGGAAACAGCACTCACAGACGGATGCATATGGCTGTAGCGTACGGGTTTGAGGCAACTGAAGCTGGTAAGCAACCGGACAGATACGCTGTATAATCTTAAAGGGGCCTGTGAACTTGAGGCTAAGTTTTTTTACACTGCCCTTTGAGTTTAAGGTCCCGTGTGGACAACCATACTCTCTGACCAGGATGAAGGAGACGTATGGGTCTTCGTGATTTGTCAACCTGTCTCTTAAAGGCACTTACTGCACGACCCAACTGGACATGTGCTTCCGACCATTTCTGTTCACTCTTTTGGAACCAGTCATCTACAGCTTCAATTTGTGATGGTTCACTGTCCCATGGAAGTAAGCCTAAAACACACTGAAAAGGAGTGAGACGAGAGGAAGTATGATAGAGGGAGTTTTGTGCATATTCCGCCCATGCCAGGTACTTAGCCCATGTTGATTCGGAGGACGAACAGTTCTGCCGAAGAAACCTCCCCACTTCCTGATTAAGTCTCTCCACTTGGCCATTGCTCTCCGGATGGTAGCCGGCGGTAAGGTTAACTGCAACCCCCAATCTCTGAAAAAAGGCTCTTCAAACAGCGGACGTGAACTGTGGCCCTCGGTCACTGACAATTACTTCCAGTACGCCAAACAAGCGAAAAACATGATTAAACAGTACTTCAATGAATTCCAATGCTGAGGGTAGAGCTGGCAATGGTATGAGATCGCACATCTTGGAGAAGCGATCAATAATCACTGCAATGGTTGTACAACCTTCTGAAGGAGGTAGATCCATGATAAAATCCACAGCTAGGTAAGTCCATGGTCTGTGGGGGACTGTCGAAACACCTTAGATTGAGTGCACACAGGACAGGACAAAACAAAGTCAGAAACATCATCCAAGAACCTAGACCACCAGAATCTCCCAGATAATTTTTGCGTTTTCGTTACCACTGGATGTCCAGTTCCTAATGTGGTGTGTGCTCATTGCATGAGTTGTGGCCGAAACTGGGCAGGGACAAAAATCTTGTGTGAAGTTTCTGCTGGGGGTTCGTTTAACCTGTTCGCTTGTTCAAGCTGGTCAATAATTTCCCATCTGATGGGCAATACAAAACACTCTGGGGATAGGATGGGTTCTGGTGCTGATTTTTCAACAGGCCCACTGTACTGACGAGAGAGAGCATCAGCCTTTTTATTCTGCGACCCGGGACGGTAATGCACTGTAAATGAAAAACGAGTAAAAAACAGTGCCCACCGTGCTTGTCTTGCATTAAGTCTTTTTGCTTCTTTAAGATATTCTAGGTTTTTGTGATCTGTGTACACAATAAAGGGAAATTTGGCTCCCTCCAGCCAATGTCTCCACTCTGTAAGGGCTAATTTGATAGCCAGTAGTTCCTACATCATAGTTGTACTCTGCAGGTGTTAGTTTGTGTGAAAAGAAGGCGCAGGGATAGAGGTTTCTGCCCTGGCGCTGTGAAAGAACTGCGCTTACCCCTACATCAGATGCATCCACTTCTACCTCAAACTGTTTTTCCGGATCAGATTGTCAAAGGATAGGTGCTGTGGTGAATAACCTCTTGAGTTCCTGAAAAGCAGTCAAGGCAGATGCACTTAAAGAAAACGATTTGCTTTTATCCTTGAGGAGTGCAGTTAGAGGGGCAGCCACTGAACTAAAACCTCTAATAAAGCAGCGATAATAGTTCGCAAACCCGAGAAAACGCTGGAGTTCCTTCTGTGATTGGGATACAGGCCAGTTTACTACTCCAGCTACTTTGGCATCATCCATCTGGATACCTGCTTCACTTAGGACATACCCTAGAAAGGAGATAGATGTTTGGTGAAATTCACATTTTTTGGAGTTTTTGGGGAACCCTCTTCACATGGTTAAATATGTTCTTGCATACTGGCAGAGAAAATGAGTAAGTCATCAATGTACACCATGAGAAAGTCATCTATCATGTCTCTGAAAATCTCATCCATGAAAGAGTGAAATACAGAAGGTGCATTAGACAATCCATATGGAAGAACCATATATTCATAATGCCCCCTGGAGGTGATGAATGCAGTTTTCCATTCATCATTTTTTCTGATTCTCACAAGGTTATAGACACTGCGTAGATCAAGTTTTGTAAATACCTTGGCCTTTTGCAGCTTCTCCAGTGTAGAGTTAATGAGAGGTAAGGTAGCTGAATTTTACTGTGGCTTTGTTTAGGGCACGGTAATCAATGCAGGGTCGAAGGCCCCCATCCTTTTTCTCTACAAAAAAGAATCCTGAAGCTACTGGAGATACAGAAGGACGAATTATTCCAGCCTCTAATGCTTTGTCTATATATTGTTCCAAAGCTTCGATTTCAGCACGAGATAATGGATAGGCTTTGCTCTTGGGAAGTGGTACTCCGGATAACAGTTCAATACTAGAGTCCCATGATCATGGTTTAGTGGGGCCAGGCTTCTGGAATACATCAGCATATAGTGCATATTCATGAGGAATGGTAAGAGTACAGGAACTATGAGGACTTTCAATAGAAGTGGATAAACACTGTATTTGTTCCAACTTCAAACAATCATGAAAACAATTATTTCACCAACTCACCATTAGCCCAGAAAATATGAGGGTTATGTACACTTTGCCACAGGGTAACCCAAAATGATTTGGTTGTTGTGGGACTTGGTAACCAGAAATAAAATTGTTTCAAAATGTAGAAGTCCCCACTTGCAGTGCTAATGGTGCAGTTTGGTGGGTAACCCTACCTGCACCTAGAGGTTCCCCAACTAATGCTTTGATATAAATGGGTGTAACTAATTTTATGGTTGCAATGTTTAGTTTGGCCACCACCCCTTCATGTATAAAATTTCCTGCAGCTCCTGAATCAATTAAGGCTGTGAGGTGATGGCTTTCAGCTAAAGTAACTGGCAGTGTAAGATGAGTGTTCTTAAAACTGGCCTGGTCAGTCCCTCTCACCTGTTTGTGAGGTTTCCGCGGTGGGGAAGGGCATTGCTTGCTCAAATGTCCTAATCCACCACAATTGAAGCACTTAAAAGCTCGACGAGGGGCAGTTGAGCTGGGCGTACATCCGATTTGCATTGGTTCCGGCTCAGATGACCCTGCAGCTGACAAGAAAGTTTCACGTGTTGAAATTTATGGCGTTGTTGAAGATATCGGTCCACTATAATTGAAGTTTGAATGTATTTGTCCAGCTCTACAATGTCTCCACGACATGCCAGTTCTTTTCGCAATTCCACCCTTAAGCCTCTACGGTAAACTGCGAGCAAAGGAGGTTTGTTCCATCCACTTCAAGCCGTTAGCGTACGAAACTACAACGCGTAATCAGCAGCACTGCGCACCCCCTGTTTGAGGTCCAGTAACAAATCCCCCACCTCTTTTTCTTCGGCAGGGTGATCAAATACCTGTTTGAAACACTCTATAAACTCCTTGGTGTTTAGGAGAGTGGAGCTTTCTTGCATCCATAACGCAGTGGCCCACTCTTTAGCCTTTCCACTCAAAAGAGAAATGTAAAACCGGACCTTATCCCCTTCGGTTGGGAGCGGAAAGGTAGAGGGTACACTGCATTAAGAATCCTCTACAGTCAGTGGGATTCCCATTGTACCTCTCTGGTATGGCAACGAGGGTAGTATGAGCCACACAGGGTCGGGTGGTGTTTTCAGGACCGTGAGTAGATGTCAGTTATGTCAAGGCGGGGGTATTCTGCAGCATGGCGATGAGGTTCAAACGTTGCTCTTGCAGGAGCAGCCGTTCTTAAATCACTGCTGGAGCCGAGTCCATGGCGAATTATTTTGTAAGGACACTAGGCTCAAGTGCAGTGTAAGAAAGTTTAACCCAAAATCCAAAAATCCAAGTCAAAATCCAAAACCGAGATTAAAAAACCAGAACAACCATCCAAGAAAACCGCTCAGTATGCATTGTGTGGCAAAAATAAAAATTTGCAAGGTTCAACTCTTTACTTCCTGTTATATACTCTAAGATTCAGGTGACAGTGATTTACCCAGCTCTTGGCTTCTACAAGGACTACTGGATTGGGATTTAGTCCGGTATGTGGTATGTTGGTGGGAACTCCAGATCGGATCCTTACACAGGGGTTTAACTGCTAGCTTAAAGGTTTCAGGTACATATTGAGGGAAGAATTTATTATTTTCATAAGCGGTTCCATTACTATTGGTAGTAATTGTTTTAAAATGTACGTATGTATGGGGATCTAGGATGCATGTTGATGAATTTAAGGAAGAAATTAGTGAAATGAGTTCTGTTTCTTGAAAGGGAGAAAAAACCTAATCGTTCTAATCGTTGATCTAATATAATTGAATTTTCTAAAGAGTTTAGTATCAAACTGAATTTTGTGTCTAATATTTTGGATTTTATCATTAAAAAAGATAATTGCTGCTATGTATTGATGCTATGTCTGTTTTTGTACTGTCCTTATGTCTGGTTAATTTTGCTATGGTGTTGAATAAGAATCTTGGGTTATTTTTGTTATCTAAGTGTGGAGAGATAAGTTGTTCTAGCAGTTGTAAGTTGTTAAATTCCTCCTATCCATTTTTACATATATTTTCTCATTCCTTGTTATGTTTTTTATTGTGAAATTTATCTGACCTGACCTGATCATACTGGTGATGGGTTGGCTGTGAAGACACCACAGCACTGACAGGTCTATGATATCTGTTCTTTTCCACAGCTTTTTCTACCTATTTGCTAATAAGCAAGTCCACCATGAGTTAAAAAGCTATTAAAGCAGGGAAAAAGCACCAAATCGTGCAATCCCTCCAGTTCTGATTACCATACCAACCTTATATTCAGCCTCTGGGGAACTGCAACAGGTGCTGCAGCAATTGCAATAACACCCAAGCCTATGTGTTTGCATAGTACATTGAGGCCTACTGAACTGTATAATTAAATTAGAACAGGGATATAATTAACTCAGTCTTATAGCAGTGCAGATACAGGGGCATTAAGATTTGGAGCAATCTGGTGTGCAATCTGGTAAGTAAAGGGGTGTTTTTAAAATCGGAATTAAGAATTAAATATTTAAGGTTTAAGTCCTAATACACCTTATACAAGCTTATCTTTGTTTTATATATCCACACATGACACTGGCATGTAATCATTGACCCAAGTATACTTGTTTCTGTAAACAGCCCTAGATGGTTACTTTTATTGAGCTTATGTTTACATAGCAGGCTATAAACCTTGGATCAGATTTGCTTTTCTTCTTTGCCAGATCAGATCTGTTTCCAGCATGACCAGATGTCTCATTTTATCCAGAGTGGGACCAGCTGCATTAGGTGCTGGAAGACGGCTTCTGCTTTATGAGGGTGAAATGTGGGATATCTGTTTTTAGACTCGTTTGGACTGGATACACTTTGTTATTAGACTTGCATGCAAAAAATAGAAACTGATCTAATTTAGGAATCATTGCATATTATTCAGCTTGATGATCATCAAAGTGTCTTCTTTGGTGCAAAGAGTAGGTTAGACTTAAATAACGATTTGACATACAGTGGCAGGGATGCACTGGCAGAGTATCTCTGAGGAATACCTGAAAAAAAGATCTGTTTTTTAAGTTATGTCACACGTTTCATGAGAAGTACATGTGAAATATGGGTTTCTTCTCAGTTAACCTAATACAGATATATTATGTATCGTAAGCAAATGTTTTCATTCAAATGATCAGGGTTCTACAATGGTACTGCAAACAGACAAAGAAAACATATTAGATTGTATAAAACATTTTGAAGGATCCCCCTAACATTTGATTGGTCTTGACATTTTTTTCCTATGGAAGTATAATAGAATTAAAAATTTCTTTTTCTTTCTCTAGATGCTTGAAGCTTGAACCAATAGGACACACTGTGCTTAGAGAGGAGAAGTTGAGGATGAAGAGCCACAGCTACATGGAAACTCTCTTCAGTTTTAGTCAGAGGCCCTACCTACCTTTGACACGGGCAGTGTGCTTCAGTTCAGAAGACTCTGGTGCTTAATGTGGAAACAACTTCATCATACGACTGCACAGTTTTCTGCTGTGAACAGTGCCCTTTGTGGTTGAGAAGCCTTTACCACAAATCGACTTTTTAAGCTTGATGAAATAGGGTCGGACTTGGTCACAAAGAAAAGGTGGACTCTTAATATCTCACTGGTGTATTTTTCTGTTTCTCACAGCAATGAGGGAAGGTCTGACATCTCCTAGAGCACAGAAAGGATTATTTATTATGGCTGCATCAATCATATCAGCTTTGTAGTGCTTTTAACTAGAATGAATTTGGCTGGAATTAATGGATTAAATTCTGGCTAATTACTGATTAAACCTAATAAGTGCATTCTGTTCAGTTTGTTTGGCTTCAGACGTAAGCCAACAAAATTAATTAATGTTCGAATATAAAAACAGTTTAAAAACTGAATACCAGTCAAGCATTTTTGCTGCTTGACAACAACACTTATAATCCTGCAATACAATCAAGTATACTTTAAACTACTGAAGTCCGATAGCATCAGATAAAGCAATATGAAATAGAAGGAAGTGAAGAAGACTATGTTGAATTTGACATGAGTGTTTTTTGAATTACTTGACTATGTGATGCTGCCTCATAGCCATAGGCCTAAACAGACTCCTTAGTGGACAGGACGGCCTGGCAGTAAATTTATTTTCTCTGTGGAGAATGTGCACTGATTTGATGTGAATGATTAGGAATAGGCAATTCCAGTAGCTGCTTAGATTATAGACATCCACCTGCAATAATGCACAGTATATTGTTGCGTTATATTGTGTTAGAAAGAAAAACATCTGTGATCAGTGTTTAACTGGTGAACCCAGTTTTTCCTCCTAACAGGCAGAACACAGAAATGTTCAGTGTTGCAGTAATGGGTTCTGGTGGTGGCGGTATAAGTTGCCTTACAATAAGTCATTAGTGCACACCTTGCATCATAAAATTAGGTACTCCAGGTGTAGTGTGGCAGCGCACCTGTACTTTCTGTGGTTTTTATGACTGCGCAGAGTGTGTGGATGCAGTCCAGTTGTACTTGCACTTGTTAACTTTTTACTGTCGCAAACTGCGAAAAATAAAAATCTATCTTTTGCAGTGTGTTCAGTGGGTCTGTGTGATCATCTTGCTCTTTTAGCTCTTTTTTAACAGTTTGGTTAGCTATGTTTTGAAATTTGAATTTTCTCACACTTTTCATTATGTATGAGAATACATAGTTATATTACATACATTACATAGCGTTATATTGTGTTAGAAAGAAAAACATCTGTGATCAGTGAACCCAGTTTCTCCTCCTAACAGGCAGAACACAGAAATGTTCAGTGTTGTAGTAATGGGTTCTGGTGGTAGTGGTATAATTTGCCTTACACTTTGAGGATATTGTGTAGTTCCACAAAAATACCCTTTATGTACAACAAACACAGATGTGATATATGACTTTTTAGCAGTAACACTAGCAATTTAGCTTCCTTCTGTTTTATCCAGCGACCAGAGAAAAAATGTAGGTTCCTTCCCAGTCTTTAAACCGTAAAAACCTTACTCTGAAAACTATTGTGGCACAACAGCAGCAAGTCAGCAGATGTTTTCAATACATGTAGCAATGGTGGGTTTTTTTCTTTTGACCAAAATGTCCCTTAAATGCTCAGTAAAGCATTAGCATAAATGATGATTTAACATGATTTTGTTTTCCAACCTATTGTTAAACACATATCAAACATCTTGTGGCACAAAGGTGGACAATAACAATGTTAAATCGGCGACAGTCATGTCCCAATGGCTAGAGAAGTGGATTTGTGACCAAAGGGTTGGTGTTTCCAAGACCAGCCAGCAGGCTAAAGTGCCCTTGAGCAAGGCACCCAAACCCCCAACTGCTCCCAGGGCGCTGCATCATTGGCTCCCCA
This sequence comes from Arnoldichthys spilopterus, assembly GCA_037974385.1. Classification (NCBI taxonomy): domain Eukaryota; kingdom Metazoa; phylum Chordata; class Actinopteri; order Characiformes; family Lepidarchidae; genus Arnoldichthys; species Arnoldichthys spilopterus. The sequence continues at coordinate 25,332,523 of JBBPDA010000145.1, forward strand.
CTGCTCTGGGTGTGTTCTCACTGTCTAGGACGGGTAAAATGCAGAAAATACATTTCACTATATGTTTTCCTTTTATAACTGTGAATGTGACAATAAAAATCATCCATTTTCTAAACCTCTTTTTCTGTTTCCTGGTCGCGGGGAAGCTGGAGAAAATCCCAGCTGACTGCGGGCCTAAGGCAGGGTACATCCAGGACAGGAGCCCAACCCATCGCTGGGCAACACATAGACAGACAACAAATCACACACACATTCACACCTATGGGTAATGAAGAACATCCAATCAATCGACTGCAAGCCTTTGGACAGTGGGAGGAAAATGGAGCACCCAGAGGAAACCCACGCAAACAAGGGGAGAGCTTGCAAACTGCACACAGAAAGGCACCCGTGGCCCTGAGGATCAAACCCAGGACCTTCTCGCTGTGAGGCGACAGCACTATCCACTGCACCACCGTGCCGCCCACATTAAAAATCACTTGAGCAATAAAAAATTATCATAATTTGGGGGGGCAGTACTGTAAAGGGCACCCTTTGCCCCATTTCTGAGGACAGCTTGCCTCAAGGATCCAGCTTAATCTTTTTTTTTTTGTACTGTTCTCTCCCCAGCCAAAAACTGATTCAGATGAATTTTTGGAATCAATTAGATCTTTCAGTATTAGATTCAGATTTGGTGCCATAATTTGATCAGGCAGGAATGTAGGGAGAGATTAATCTTACCCTAGGTGCTTCTTCCCATAAGCTACCCCACAGTCACAAATATATTTTCCTCAGAATAAACCTGACCAAGACCAAGACTGAAAACAGACTAGGGCTAAAATTGACAGAACTGTTGAGAAAAAAGGCATTGCTGTAAAGTGTCATTACTCGTTAAATCAAATTCATATTATCTTTTCAATTATATTGTCCATATGTCTCTCATTTAAAAATGTTTGATCTTGATGACCTTGGAGGTTTTAGCAAATGCTGATGGCATTGCAAGATAGACACTCACCTGATGAACATGGCGAAGCTGACTCAAATGCATCAATGTCTTCTAACTTCATTTCATCATCATTCAAGTCCTCACCTTCGCTGTCAGGGTGTCTCAGGAGTCTTGAGGTATGCGCACCTTAAAAGCTCACTTCATATTTGATGCATTTTCAGTGAAGATAAAACTTACTTTTAGATGAATACCATACTCCTCCACAATTTCCTCAAAAGCTGAAGCAATTCTTTCTCCACAATGCTTACCAGTGAAACGTCTGCAGTCCAGCAAAAAAGACTAGAAGCCCTTTGAGTCTTTCATGCAGATGTGAGCAGTAACTCCTAAGAATGAACAAAGCCTACAATCAGACCAGAGGTCCACTATAACTGCCACACTTGACTGAGCCTTCAACTCTTCAATGATGTTTGCTTCAACCTTCTTCACTGACTCTATAAGTTTCTCGCTCAGGGTTCTTCTTGACACTGGTGTGTATTTGTAGTCCAAAAAAAAGTGTCTGAAATGGGGATTTTCAACAAGAGGTAGGCAACCGATAACCAGATCATGCAGGATGACATCTGTAATAGCCTGTTGCCTTGGCGAATGTTGGGCATATTACTTCACTTTCTGGGAAAATGAAGATATTGTGGGTTGTGTGCAGTCGGCCTGCATGTGTCATCCTGTGGCCTTGTACTCCAAGCACTTACAAGTTAGAAAAGAGAAATGTAAGGTGTTGTTGTACAAGTACATGTAGTGAAATGTACCCTGATCATTCCTAAGACTGTGCATTTTTATATATCTGTCTCAAGACAAAGACCGGTCTTGACTACAGCACTAATAAGCATTCTATGTATGAATCATGTGTTACAAATAACCTAATGTACAAACAGCCTAATTATCCCTGACCTTTATTCTATACTCCCTGGTTTCTATTCATTATTACCTGAAACAATCCAAAACATGCCCACCAGTGGAAAGGCAATGTGATGATGTTTTGGTTCATTTTTTATCCACACAACTATGTGACAGTTCATACTGACCTGGCTCTTTAGATTGTTAAAAGTCTCTCTGTATGTCCCTGCATCACAGGAGTGGTGCTTATTATGAGCCCACAGGGGCAGTCACACCTGCTCCCTCACACAGCAGCAAGAGATGCCTATGCCAGGTTGAGGCATGAAGAACACTCCAGCTCTAATTGGTACCAGGGCTGGGTTTTCTTGCTTTTGAAGAGTCACAAGGTGTCCACAGCTCCAAGAAGTGTGACCAGGCCTTTGTACAAAACTGCAACCAGACATCATCAGGTATAGCACAGGATATTTACAATGCTCCTGTCAGACAGTCTTAAGTGTGTCAGCCCTGTCACATGACACAGCTACCTTATTGCTAGAGGTCAGAAACACTTGAAGACATGAAATGAGCTGAGGTGGGCAGTAATAATGTGTTTTATTTTTATAGAAAAACTGTTTAAAAGTGACAGAAAAATAGGCAGCCATGAGCAGAGCCTAGGCATATTGTTTAAAGTGTGTGAAAAAGTGCGTGAAAAAGTGACCAGTGCCAATATTGCACATTTCATTGTACTGTTGACCCAACGTTAACATACATATGATCAATAAACCAAACTTGAACTTGAACTCTTATGGCCAGAAGGGCCCGGGTTCCTGCCTGGGGCGGCCGTGGGTCCATTCTGAGTAGAGTTTACATGTTCTCCCTGTGTTTGTGTGTGTTTCCACCAGGTTCTCCAGTTTCTTTCCACAGTCTAAAGTCAGGTGAATTCCTAGGTGTGAATACATTTTCCTGCCCTACAATGTTTTTTTAAGACCTGTCCATGGTGTTTTTCTCATCACACACTAAAACTAATTGTATAATTGTAATGTTTTTTTGGCTATGTGCTTCTATGTCTCAGCCTGTGATTGTTTGTTGTCTGTCTCTGCCCATGCTCAGGTGCCCTGGTCTAATTCAACCAATCATTTACTATAGGAAAAGACCAAAAAGCTTCAAATGCCTAAAAATGAAACTGTAAGGGGAGCCTAGAGGGCGTGCTAGGTCAGCCTCTCCTGAATACTAGGTGCCACGCCCCTCCCAGGTGGAACTCATGGGGACTAA
>JBBPDA010000145.1:25343764-25362250 GCA_037974385.1 Arnoldichthys spilopterus
TTTAGGATCTTGGTGTGGTTCTTTACTGCAGTAGTTTAGGATCTTGGTGTGGTTCTTTACTGCAGTAGTTTTAGAATCTTGGTGTGGTTCTATGGTTTGCTTGTTTTATTTTGGCTTTTAACTGTCTTGTGACTTCATATGAAGTATAATATCAAACAGTGTGTGTGTGTGTGTGTGTGTGTGTGTGTGTGTGTGTTCATAATATATGGAACATATTTTCTAAAAATACTGCTCTACACATTTCAGGAATACTACATTTTTAAACAGAAGCACTGGAGCCAGAGAAACACCCATTCATAGTCAAAATATTTTTATACAGGTGTAATGCGCTGCAAAAAGCTAGAGTAGTTCTTCACTGAACAGCTGTAAATTGAATTTACCTGTGCTCAGACCAAGAGTTTCAGATGTGGCCAACTGCACTGATTCAACTCTCTGTAGACAGTGCTTTTATGACACACATAATCGGTAGGCCAACAATAAGATGAACAGTTCTACAATTATGTGGTCTGGCTATAATGGAGAGGTCCATGTAATTTTAGCTGAATATGTGAGGTGCATAAAATGGTAATTGTTAAACTCTGCATTTCCATTAAGTCACTTTCTATGGAGAGCATTGTCATTGTATGTAACACCCACTGTCTGCTTAGTCTTAAAATGCTGATTACTCAGCTATGTGGCTAATAAAATAATGTATTCTGTGTAAATAGCCAGTGAACAAGTTTTTTTTTTTTTTTTTTTGCTGCATTTGTGAATTTCTGGTAGACATGATTCATGATGAAGCATCTGCTGGTAATCATGAAGGAAGCAGAATCTGTCTAGCTGACAGATGGCACTTTTACTTAGATCTGCTTCATTCTGTACATTGTGGGGAAACACAGTGTTTTATGTCAGTTCTATCCTTTTCCCTAATGCAGTGCTACTTCTCCCAAACAGTTTTTTTGTATTTTTGTAAATTAAGCAAATTGTTCCTAACATATTATAGCATTCAGAAGTTTGGAATCTCTAAGTTTGAAGTGGACATTTTCAAGAATATAGAAGCAGCATGGTGGCAGATTCTAATGTACTAGTCCTGTCCAACTTCACAAGCTCACAAATTTATCATTAAAATGATTAGTAGGAACAATATACATACATCCAAACCTGGCTGATTAGTAGAGTTGTAGATTTTAAAAAGAAAGTATAACATATATTTATTTAATTATAAAATATACTATATAGAAGTGACAATCTGAAATATTGACTAAAACTGCATTTGTCTAGTTAACAGTATTTAAATCTACATTAAGTGGTTATTATATCATATTTGATTGGATATCTACCAAAATGTATAGAGATTAGGTGAAAATGGAGAAATCGACAGTTTCAATAATCTGCAGAGCTAAAGTGCATCTGTGCATGTGTTATAATTATTATGATTACAGTAGCTTAAATATATTCAGTTAATGGTATTATTGTTAATATTATCTGCAGTAATTAGAACAGACTTAGTCTTAGAATTGCACCAGTAATAGCATTAATAATTTAAACAACGCAAGGAGATTTAATGCAGGAAGTTAATGATAATACTAGATCGTCAGCCCAGTCATGTTTGATGACCTTCTGATGAAAATCTAACTACATAATATTTTTGGGCCCTCTTTATTTTGTGTATGGGGTTTTTCTTGAACCAAATGTCTTTATCCTGTCATCTTAAAAATCTTGAAAACAAATTCTCCCCAACTCGTTCATAATCATATATTTGAAATGCCTGGAATAACATAATCGGAATTAAATCTCTGAATTAATTAGACCATACGTATTCATTAGATATGTTGAGATTAGACAATTTAGAGAAAGGGGGATCCATTTTACCTAAATAATAATTCATCCTGAAAGTTATATTATTAGTCTATATTATAGATAATAACTGATGTAAATCATCCCTGTACATTTTTGGAAAATCTCTGTTTTTCTTTCTGGCTGTATGTGTTTTAGCAGTGAGGTCAGATTTGATCTCCGCCATATTTATATCAAAATCAGAAAATATAGTGGCTGGCGATGCAGTACAATTCTAATTTTATGTTATTCTTTCCTATTTTCTCAGTAGTGCTGCCTGCTCTATCAAATAACCAGACTGTGGTAGTTTGAAACATTACTACTGAGACCCAGAACCAATTCAACACTCAGCTTGCATGAAGTGATTAGATCTAGAGTGTCTCCGTGGTTGTGAGTGGGACCAATATGATGCTGAAACTAAAAAAAAAAAAAAAACAGTAAGCAAAAGAAGCAGAAATACAAAAGTGCCACTGGCGCTTGCAGTCATTATTATTTATTTATTTTATTAATAATGCGTTAATTTATTGCTGTAGGTGTTCAATTCACAGCTAACAAGAACCTTAAGTGACTCTTAATGATAAGAATCATTGCTGAATTGGGATTTTAGATCATATATAAGCTCTTTGCAAGGTTGTGACTTGTCATGTGTTTGAATAATTTAGATTTCAGAACATTTTGCTCTCACTTCAAGCATAAAGAAGCCATGTGCTAATGGGGAACTTGGGATTGACACACAGATGCACACAATCTGCCTTTATTCATTGTACTTGATGCCTCAAACTGAAGCTAGTTAATTCGCTGGTTTTTACATTAACCTCCATTATAATTTTAGATGATTTTTTGCTTGCCCTGTGAAGTTTCTCTGGCTGTTATAATTTTCTTTCTTGCTTTAATATGTAACATGGCTTTAATTGGAAGTTTGTACTTCCCAACATTCCAGAAACCAAACATGAGATAATGTCAGGGAGGAAATGATACTGAAAATGTGTTCTCAGTAGATGTACAGCCACTTAATTAAAATATTACTCGACAAACAAAACTGTTAAAAGTTTTCTTCTCACAAACTACACTACAACTTTATTACTCTTTGACTGGTGATTTTTAATGTAGGGATGCACCGATCCAACTTCTTCAGTCCTGATGCTAATACTAAGTACCGATTAGATACCATAGTTGTGAATGTTTGGAGGAGATTGGGATATTTTTTTTTATGTGTAAAGCAACATTAAGCTTGACTTACACATAGCTTTCCTATCTTCGTAGCAAATACTTATTAATTTACATAACCTATAATGCATTTTTTTAATTGTGTACAATCAACTTGGGGAAAAAAAGCTTGAGATCGGGCTCATGGATCGGCCCATAGTTACTGATACCTAATCCAACTGTCGGAACCGGTATCGGACTGTTATCTGATTTTGGTATTGTATCGGTGCATCCTTAATTCATTATTAAAAGCAGTCATTCAATTGAAAGGGGAGATCCATGTAGAAAATAGGTACTTTCAACAAAGCACATTTCTCTGATCAGTTACAAAAGGTCTTAACAAAATCAAAATACATACAGACTTTTATCCATAAAAGCATACTAAAATCTTGGTAGGACACATGTATAAACTGTGCAAACAAAGGCCTAATGGGAATGTCAAAACTCTTTGAGACATTAGCATATCTCAGGCAGGTCACTTTCTGATTTTTTCTGATGTTTCAGCAGGAGCAGATTTAAGTTAACAGAGTCTGTCTGGCTTTGTTTGGTCATGAAGAATAGACCATGTATTGCTAGCTCAGTCCAACTTGAAACCCAACTGATGATGCTGGATTGTAGGCTGTATCCCAAACTGAACAATTCCACCCTACAAAGCGAATGCATTCAGTAATAGTAGTGTGTAAAGTCTTAGGTTTGTAAATCTGCTGTAGTGTTGCTAGCCAGTTTTTACCCTAAAAATATCAACGCTAGTTAAACTATTGGCATAAAAAATAGCTGCTTTCTCGAATTAGTTTTTTTTTTTAGATAAGAGGCTGCATTCTTGCAAACTGATATCACCATACACAGCAAACTCATGCAGTGTGCTTTCAGCATTCACTCCTCCAAACATCTGCCTGCTGGAGCCTGTTTATTTCTGTCCATTGTTCATGGCTTTCAGTGGCCCATTTGCAATAGGTTGATAGTCTTACTAGCTACAACAATGCAGCTGATAGGTTTGGATGTAATCAGATTGTTGGTAGACTGGGAAACAGATGCATCTGCTACCTCACGCTTTTTTCGCCTTGGCAGATGCGATGTGGTCTGGTGATGCCTCCTCAATAGCTATTTATAATTTTAAAAGTATGTTAAGTGGTAACTTGAAAATAATACTCATAGAAGTACTCAAAGGCTGAATTACATTAACAGTAGTTATAATCTACTTCCGTCTTGCACTGTGTCTTTTTTCAGGTTGTTCGTTAAAACCTTTTTTAAGAGGTTAACAGGTTACCAGGTGTGTTTGAGCAGGGAAATTGCCAAACCATGCTGGACACTGTCCAGGACTGCAGTTCCCCACCCCTGCTGTGGAGAATCAGATTTGGAACGTTATGTAACCCCAAAATAATGACCTAATCCTTTGTATCTTGTCCTGCATAGTTAACTGGTTAATACCTAGAAGATGAAGGCTTTGCCAGAAAACAGTCCATGTTATTTTTTCGCTTCACAATGCTTGATAGCCTTTCCCTGTAGTATTAAGGGCCTAATTTACATATAGCTTTGCAAGCCAAATTAGAGCCCAAATTATACATGTGTAATTGTCTTTGGCCACTATTATTAGTGGGCATAATGATCAAAAATAGTCCAGATAATTTGTGTGAAAATAATACACTACCTGTTGTAATTATATGTATTGATATTTTTATTAGGTTTAGCTACAGACAAACTGACTTGCTTCGGTGATGCCATATGAGGCCAGATAATCTAGAATTGAGTAATCCAGTTTCCATGAACTTTGCTATTTTTGTTCAGCATATCATAGTTGCAACATTTCATTCGCACTTTTATATTTGCAGTCATATGCCAAAGTTCAAGTTGCATATTTTGCTCATTTCAAGTACACATCATTTACAAAGAACAAATTTCTGCACATTTTAATGCACAGATTCTGTTTTTTGTTTTTTTTTTTGCTGAATTAAACTTTAATGGAAAGAAATTGAGCAGGCAGAAAAATGCCATATTCCTTTTAGAGGATGTGTACTTACTAGCATGTAACCAGGACTGTTTAAATATTTTGCTGTAGGTTTACACACTTCATGATCACTGGATTACATTTGGGTTTTAGGGATTTTAGGAGGCTTTGCCTGGTTCCAATAGGTTACAAATGGTTTCATGCAGAAATCAGATTTGAGTATCAACTAGTAACGGTCTGCAACAGTTTTCAGCATTCCTTGTTGAAAGTATTGCTAGTTCTAGCTTGTCTAATAACAAGTGGAGGATAGAAAAAGATGGATTATAAACTAGAACATGTAACAAAAATATAATAGTACTAATTATAACAGCAGGTTTGAAGGATTGTAACATTTAGTTTAGTTGGTTGTTTTCCGCAATTTACGCATGTAAGTGATGAAAGTGATGTTAGGAGTCTGAATGTAATGTTAGGAGTCTTGTCCAAGGACTTTGACTGGGATAGCATGGGGTGTGTGCCTGGATAGGGAATCAAACCCCAGTACTTACAGAATTATAAGATTCTATTTCAGTGTTTTGATAAAAGAATCTGAGCTGAATTTGGCGATTTAGACCAGAGAAATGTGAAAAGCTTGGTTGAATATATTATGTAAGGCACATTTTTTACTGATCTGTGACTAGTCTTGGGTCTACATTTTTATGAAATACACTAATCAGCCAAAACATTACCACCACCTGCCTGATATTGAGTAGGTCCCCAGATGTTGCTGAAACAGCTCTGACTGTGGTGCACTGTGTTCTGACCCCTTTCTATCCGAGTCAGCGTTCACTTTCTAAACCACAGTAACTCTTCTGTGGAATCGGACCATATGGGCTAGACTTCACTCTCCACATGCATCAGTAAGCTTTAGGTGCCCATGACCCTATTGCTGATTCACTAGTAGTGGTTCCTTGCATCACTTTTGGTAGGTACTAACTTCTGCATACATGGAACACTCCACAAGACCTGCTGTTTTGGAGATGCTCAACTAGCCGCTGCAGTAAAGCCCAGATCATTTCACTAGCCCATTTTTTCTGCTTCCAGTGCAGCAACTTCAAGTTCACTTGCTGCCTAATATATCCCACCCCTTACAGGTGCCATTGTAATGAAATATGTAGAAAGTCAATGTTATTCACTTTATCTGTCAGTAGTGTTAATGTTATGGCTGATAGATGAAGAAACTCAAGACTTTCTGTTTCTTAAATGTTAATTTTTGTAAGGTACTTCTCCTAATTGAACTAGTATCTAGTTTTATAACCAGTATAATAAACTTGCAAATTACATTGTAATACATTATTGGTATCTGCTCACTTTACTAAGAGTGCAAATCAGTACTAAGTATACATTTCAGTGTTGACTTTGCTAGTAGTGTAGGTAAACTATCACTTAAGCTTCAATTAATTTTCATGCAAGAAAACCAGCATCAAAAGCACCCACACACGTGACCTTGCTGAACTGTCAGTGAAGCATTAAATAGCTTAAACTCAAAGAGGCTGTTTATTTTCATTTCATGTGTGACTGCTAAATTTAGTGCATGGCTACAACTTTGGTGTATACTTAAGGTTTAGAGCAAATGTGCAGCCTTAAGCAACTTGAACTGTAATTAAAGTTCAGTATGTGTGTGTGTGTGTGTATATCTCATGCATGGCTCTATGTGTAAGTGCATGTGTGGGCTGTGCCGGTACGGCACTGTGTCCCCGGCACCGTCTCTGCTTTCTGCCCAAATTCATGCAGTGACAGGCAGCCCCAGTAGGCCCCATGTCACTATCCGTATGCTAGATAGTTATTAGAAACAACTATCCCCGCGGTCGCCAGGCACGTCAAACCCAGCACGTCGTTTCATTGAACTCATTTAACATCAGTGGTGTTTTGTGCTTCATCACAAGGCACAAACACAAAAAAAACAAATCATTTTCATAAGTAGATGGATGGAAAGGAAGTGGAGAACACCTAGTTGATTTTATCCACTTTTATTTTGCAATATGACCAATAGTTTATCATATTCAAGTGTGTATGAAAAAAGTTAAGTCACTGGTTTATTCTTTTAAAAAGCTAGATACAATAAGCATTGGATCAAGGCACATACAAGACTGGCCAAAGGGCGTATATGCACTTTGGTCTTAAGTTGTAAAGAACAATTAAGTTTCAGTTGTGGCAACGTAAAAGTGGCTTGAACTCTGGGGAGAAAAAATACAGATAATAATAATAATAATAATATGAACAAAAATAGTTGACACTTCATAGAAAATGAACCCATGTGTTTTTTTTTTCACCACATCTTTTTTTCTTGCCCAGCTAATGCTCCTTTTCAAGTGCAACATTTACACCGACGACTGGTACACTACTGAGAGATATCACCTTTGTGGTTTCTCCCTATTGACTGGAACAAGTGAGATTGGGTTGTTGGCCTGTCTCTTCTAGTGTCAGTGAGTAGCAACCTCTCATTATCTGTGTGCTTTGTTGGTCCTGTGTTGGACAAGCTTGCCCAACTGAGGAACAGCATGCTGGGCTCTGTGCTATGTTCCTACTTCTCTCGGGAACAAAGGAATGCAGTTTATCTCCACGATCCAAGCATAGCAGAGACTTAATGCTAATATTCCTACCAAGTTCTTGAGGTTCTGTGATACCACAACACACCTATTACCTGCGGCCTTTTACCCATTTTTAATCGAGTGTGCCCTATAGTCCACGTTGGCCGCATTTTTGCCTTTTGTCTTTTTAACCGAGAGTCACATAGTGAAAATTATGACCTGTGCTTTATTCTACAAGGTTCTCTAAAATCTGATTGTTCAACACAGCAATGAAAACCCACTTTCACAGTTGACAAGTCATATCTCAGTAGAGCACAAAGATTTTAATTGGTCTGAAACCTTAAGCAAAGGATGTACAGTACAAATTACTACAAACCTCTAAAATATAGAATTGCAGTTGTTGACGGCATACACTGACGGCTCAGTGATGGCCTGCAATTTAAGCCTTTTTTTTAATAAACTGTCCTTAAATATAAATTATATGGCAAATGTACAGAACATTGCTTTCTCAGTCTTTTCGATCCAGTGTTTTGTAAAAGACCGGCCAGTCCTGAAGTCAGTCAATCATAATAAAATGTCTTTTAAACCTCCTCACACTATCATGAGTGGGAGTGATCTGAATCTGGTATTCCACTGTCTCTGTAGCTTCTGTTGTTGATACTATTTTCACTGTGTGGGCTCTTGTAAAGGTTTAAACCATTAGGAGGGAAAATTGTGTGTATCACAAACTCTTCCTTGGACACGGGCATGTGATTTATGGGTATCATTTGAAAAGAGGCCTCTCTGATCTCCAGGATGGAGTTGTCCTTCTTTGTCCCGGCCTCTGCGTAGTCGTCCTTCCTTCTGCGCCCTTTATTGTATGTGCAATTCCTGGAAAACAAAGAACCATTCCTGTGGACATACCAGCACACCAGGGCCAGCATTATGATGGCCAAAAGTGCCACAGCCCCTCCAATAATAGCAGCTAAAGGCAAACTAGAATTTTTGTAAGGCTCCTTCTCTTGCTCCCTATTCAAGGTTGTAGTGGGGTTGTATGATTTTAAGGAGCCAGTTTCTGTCTCTATGCAAACAGGTGTCTCATCTGACAGGTAAATATTACTGGTCTCCATAGGAACCATGCATATCCGATAGGAGGACTCGGGCTCCAGAGCCGTAAGCAAGTACTCCGTTCTGTCCCCTTGTACAATGGTCTCAGTGATGGATCCAAATGCAGGACTGTGACCCAGCTTCAACCAGCTGAGGCGCAGGGCAGTCATGGGTTGAGATACTCTCCAGGATATGTGCACTGTATCTGGACTACTGGATTTGACGCTTATCGTAATAATCTTACGACTTGGCGGCGTAGTGCTGCGGTAGTTTTTACCAAAATCAGGACCCTTAATTACCGGTCTTTTAGTTACATACACAGGCCACTGAGGGCGAGAAGGTGGCAGTGTGTTGGAGACTGTGCTGGTCTCGTATGTGGGAGACAACTCCGTTTCAGAGCAGCCAAAGAGCTCTGTAGCTAGATCCTTGATCGCCATCCCTTTGACCTTATCAGGACCTTGGCACATAAAGCCACGCACATTGACCTTGGATGGCAATGTGCGTAGCCAGTCACGCACCCACTTCATTCTACAGTTGCAGTGCCATGGGTTGTTGCGTAGGAGCAGCTGGGTCAGGTTATCTAGGTCATCAAAGACCCCCATAGGCAGGCTGGTCAATTTGTTGCCTGACAGATCCAGGCGGTACAGCTGTCGCAGGAAAGCAAAGGCACCTGCTGGCACCCGGTCTATGTGGTTGTCCTGAAGCTGTAACTTCTCAAGGCTGCTGCCTGGCAAGTTGGCAGGCGGGGATGTAAGGGAGTTCCGCACCAGTGAGAGCTCAGTCAAGTTGATCAAATTCACAAAGGCCATTTCCCCAATGCCCCTGTTATTCAGGAGGTTGCCGTCCAGCACTAGGCGTTTCAGGTTTATGAGATCTTGCAGGGATGCCTCAGAAATCGAGGAGATGCGGTTGTCATCAAAGCGAAGCTCCTCAATGGTCATGGGCAGACCCGAGGGGATGGTGCTCAGGTGATTGCGCGAAAGGAAGAGCAACCTCAAATGGTTGCTGTCCCGGAACGCACCCTCTTCAATGCTGACAGCTGACACAGAGTTGTCATCCAGGTGTAATTCCTCAATAAAGGGAATCTGTGCCAAAGAAGCATGAGTGATAGTCCGGATGTTGTTCTCCTGAAGGTGGAGTTCTTTGACATTCAGGGGGAGGTTGGTGGGAAACTCATCCAAGTTGTTGCAGTACAGGTAGATCTTTTCCACACTGTTGAGCCTCCGTAGATCAGCAGGGATACCTGCGCTCTTAATTCGGTTGTTCTGCAGGAAGAGAACTGTGGCGTCCTCTGGGATGCCTGAAGGAATGGAAGTCAGCTCCCGGTCATTGCAGTAGATGAAAGTCCCATCACAGCGGCACTGTGATGGACAGGAGGCTGAGGTCACTAGTGGATTGGCTAGGCCAAGGAGAAGCCCAGCTCTGATGAACAAGACGAAGAAAGATTTGTATTGGCATGCCATTGTTAATGTCCTCTGTTTCTTGTCCCCCCTGGAGGAAAAACAGAAGAAAAAAATCAAAAGGCATTCTGAAGAAAAGGAAAAGCCCTTAATAAATAATTTTAAGGTTGTGTGCGTGCTGCCTCGAGCATCCTTTCATGTTAAATGATGCAATTTAAGACAAATATTACACTATTATGCCTGGTGAATTAATAAAAAATGACTATTAAGATTTCTACTGACAGTAACAAATGAAAAACAGTGTGAGCCAAACATGCCTTGAGTGTTGTTCTCCACTGAAATGCAGTATGCCCAAAAGACAGAAACAGAAACGGGGAAAACGGGGAAAAGTACGTACCAGTTTTAAAATAAGTGTAATTAAAGTGGAAGGCTGTTCCCAATTAGTCATGGATGTAGACAAGACATCTTTAAATCCACGAACTTTTTCTGAATGTATAATGCTTTTGTGATTGGGTTTATCATTACCGATTGCAATGCAGAAGAAGGCCCTTGGATTTGTATACATTTCTGCACTAAGCCAGGGCATTTCAAAGCTGTCTTTAATAGTAGCAGACAGTGCAGTGCATGAACAAACTAGTGTCCTGTTTATAAAATCTCTTTTCCTTGCTTCCAGACATCGTTTCTTAAAACCGTGTAACCTCAGGATACATAGGGATCATTGTATTCTTAGGAATAATCAGCATAACACTGAGGTAATGAAGATAAAAGAATCACCAGTTTTAATATTAAATAGATCATTCAGGATGATAAGTTGTCTTTTTTGTACTTTGTGCATTATTTTTTGGCTGATATTTTAGTGTTTTTTTTTTTTAAGTTTTGTGTCTGCAGTGCACTGGCCTTGGGGACTTAAGTTTCTTTCACTTTAGGCCTTTCTCTCCTCTGTGATATTTTGCATAGGGAATTTACCACAGTGCAAATAAAAATGTTTTCTATGCCTATTTAGAGGATAAGACTTCACGTTTGTGCACACCACAGAGCCTAAGAAAGCATTCTGACAGCCATGAAATGGATGAGTGATGGAGCTTCTATAGATAACAGAATTAATTAAAATCGAAGACGTTCTGTTTTTGGCCTAAATCGTATTTTTTTGTTGTTGTTTTTTTTTTTTCAAATTAAATCGACATTGCATGCGCGAGTGCACAGTGCCAGTGCTGTCACTTTTGGTAATTTATCAAGAAGCTGCCCGAATAGTTGTTGCAATGAAATGAAAACCGCTGTCTACTTAATTATATGTAGAACATGGTCAAAATAATTTATGGCAAAAGTTCAAATGACGATTTAGTGCTTTGCTGTAATTACTGTAGCCCTGGATGTACACACTGTTCAGCCCCCACAATATGCCTTTGTTTTCCATTCTTTTAATACTGATTTATGTCGCTGCGTTTTTTCAATTCCGTGATCTCCTTTCCTGCATATATCTTTCTAGAAATTAGAATGGTCACTCAAGTGTCGGGAGCACAGCCATCCGTATTTGTCATACCTGATTTAGAAGAGCCAGCAAATCCCCTTCTTCCACCCAGAAATCCAATGATGCTTTAAGCTCCTCTTTCTTCTCCCTGTCTCAGTCTTTTTCTCGGATCCGACAGCGGAGTCTCTTTGGTTATATCCTGACCCGACTGGTATTTGCCAAACTGATCCTTGTTTGTGCTGATGCCCTCCTGCCTTGTACCGCAGTGTCCAACAGTTCATGCCATCAAAGATTTTGAGGCAGATAAAACTATAAAAGGAAAAAAAAAAAACAGCTCCACTTCTAGACGGGACTTAAGCGTAGTGCTCCAGTGCAGGCATGCGATGTTGATAATTAAAAAAGAGAAAGAGAAGGGGGGGAAAAGAGACAGTAAGAAAGTCCGGTGCGTGGAGAATCCTTTTACTTTGTAACGCTGCAGCTGTGACCTCTAATTAGACCCTTTTGTGAGCGTGGAAAACTCCTCTGTGTGAAGGGAACGGCTCCTGCCTGTCCTGTGGAAGACTGGACATGGCAACGAAAGCCCAGCCGCCCAGTACCCGTAAGTCAGGCTCAAATCCAGGGCGGCTACGTTCTGAAGCCCAGTCTTGCACTTAGTTCCAAGTCGTGTTCCCCCGCTCTGGGCAGAGGCATGAATAATGTATCCAATTCGCTCGCCCGTCTCTTGTGCTCCTCCTCACAGCGTCGGATACTTACTCCCTCTCATGCGTCCTTCTCCTACAAATTAGAGACAGAGAGACAGAGTAAGAGAGATCAGTGTTTAGTCATGTCTACAAGTGCGCGAAGGAGACCATCCTTTAGAAGTCATGTGAAAATTGAAATTTGCATCGGCCCAGGCCAAGCGAAGCACCGTGTGGCCTTGTAGGGGAGCTATTGGCTATGCATGCGCGAGTGCACAGTGCCAGAGCTGTGAATGACGGCATACAAGACAAACTGTAATTGGCTGCTGTCCCTTGGACAGTTTTTAAGCCATCATCTGTATAGTGCTTGCCATAAACATTTAAAAGACAAAAAAAACCTTTTTTGCTTTGTTTTTCAGTTTCTTTTTGTTGTAATAAGGCACAAACTCTATAGTGGGGAATGTTTGAGATGACTGGATACGTATTGGATGGTAAGAGGGCCTCTATGGTTAAAACTGAAGTTTGTAATTCTAGCTTATTAGATTTGTAGTGTTTCATTGTGCATGTTCCTCATGAAAACCAGGTCTTTGAGTGTTTAACAAGCGAAACAACAAATATTGTGCTTCCACATCACCAGCCTGTGTCGTCGTGATTGTGTCCGTTGACCTGTCCGCCTCTAACCCCAACAGCCCCTTTCCCTCAGTCTTCTCTATGGCGACGGAAGAAAAGAATCCCTTTGCATTGGAGAAGCAACAGTGGTTGAGGCCCTGTCGCGGTGGAGGTTGAGGCGGGGGGCCTACTCCCTCCTCCCGGATTCTGATGCTTTCGGATTTCAAAGTGGCTGGTGTAGCGTTAAAGCAGGGAGACACTCAGAAAAAGTTGAGAGGGAGTGGAAGAGAGCAGGGCTGCACTCAACATGCAACGCTGAAGGCACTCCAG
Organism: Arnoldichthys spilopterus; assembly: GCA_037974385.1. Lineage (NCBI taxonomy): Eukaryota > Metazoa > Chordata > Actinopteri > Characiformes > Lepidarchidae > Arnoldichthys > Arnoldichthys spilopterus. The sequence continues at coordinate 25,356,868 of JBBPDA010000145.1, forward strand.
ACCCCTCTGGCTGCCCCGGCAGCACAGGATAAAATGCCCTCACGCTGCTCAAAAATGTATACGGCAGATGATCCCGAGCTCATGTTAAGAGTACTCATGAATTTCGAAGCGGGAGGCTCCTCGGCCATGTCACCTACAGTGCCCTCTTGCAAGTCCCTACCTCCGTTCCCCTCCTGCTGCACCTTCTCCTGGCCTACTTCCCACACCACCAGCACTTCCCCAAGCACGGGGGTATAAATAGACCTCTCCCCCTGCCAAGCCAAACGATACGCTACATCTCGAAACACAATGGCTTGTGCCCTTGCCCGAAACCCTCCCCAACAGCCTTTTCATGGTAACCTGTGTTCTGTAAAACACGGGAGAGTACAACTACAAGCATCTCAGACACTTAACTGTTGTAACCGATGACATGGAGAAGATTAGGGAATTGAGAGCCTTGTAACTCAATTTACAGGCCTGGGCCGATGCCGTCTAATAACACCCTGTCCTTCTGTTGTGCCAAAGCACAGCCATGAGCCTAATGTCGTATAGATTAGAGAGGGCTTGAAACAGCAGATGTGACCTTACTTTAGGAAAGTAGGGTGACGTAGCATAGAGTTTTTGAACAGACTGAACAAAACCAAAGCTTTGTACATGGCAGTAATGATTCTGACTCTCTGCAATTAATGTGTGGTTATGTAATACAGAAAAAAGTAATCACGAGAATGGACCTTTATGAAGACCGGATGCCTGGTCTGTAATATGATTTCCCCCATTTTACTGCTCTTAAGAGCGGTGATATTGATTTGGGGAGCAAAAATGAAAAGCAAAACGTGTTCAGTTTCCAAACATCCCCTCTACAAGCTTTGACAAGTCTGCACCAGAACTTGCGCTTCCTCCCCAGAATTCTGATCATCTTTGAAGTCACTGCATTTCAGAACACCCAAAAGGCAAGATGGGGGCATAATCTGGCTGCCTTAGAGTCCCTCTGTCAAAAGCAGGCAGCATGGTAATAGTCTGGCACTTATGATATTCGTTCAGTGCTTCTTCAGTGAGGTGAGACCAAATGACTGGCCTGAGGCAGCTGTGAAAGTGTGGACAGTGTTTAAAAAGCACCCTGTCCTTTTTTCAGGCACAAATACTACATATATAAAGCTGGGGCTGTGAATACACTGCTCTGTTTGTTAGCTTTCTCTTAACAAGGCAGTACCTGCTAAACTGAAGGGCGAACCAGTACTGTGCTTGACCTGGCTGGGTAGGTAGCCGGCTGACTCCCCCCAGCTCGGTGAATTTAACCAGTGTCTTAGCTGCTGTTTAGAATGAGGGCTCAGAAATCTCAGAAATACCCCCCCACACACACACACAAACACACACTTCTCTTTTTGCTTATCTCTTGCCATATATTGTTAGTTTTTCACATGGTTACACTTCTCCATACACTTCCAAACCCCTCTCATCCACTAACGCACTTCCTTAAGGGGAGAGAGTGGTGTGTACAAGCCTAAGTGATAGACATTTCTCCCTATCGTTCTAATAAGCTGCCTTTTCTTTGTCCAGACCTGTTTCTGCTCTACTGCTCTTCACAAGTGATGTTAAATTGAGCATCCTGGTGTAAAAAAAATTTTTTCTTTTTTTTCTGCTAAGCGTTTGAGAGCTCAATTCAAGTTAGCGATATCCACAGCAAGCCCGCCATGGGTTCATTTATTCATTTAATAACTTCAATTAAAAATTCTCTCAAAAGCAGTCAGAGTGGTAATCGTTGTGTGCTCATTTTACACACTGCAGTGCAGCCTGCTAAATTAAACTTGAGAGCATTATTTATTTGATGCTTTGCTGATGGTTTCAATGTTACATAACCTAAAAAAAGTAAATGTTATTAGTTTATCAGTTATTATTGAGGTTTCACTATTCCTACTGTTACAAAATAACAATAAATCATTTCTTTTATTTTAAGGTTATGGCTTTTTCTTTTTCTTTTTTTTTTTTTTACAATTTTCCAGGTTGCCATGTCCTGTTTATGTCCTAGAGTTTGTTACATTCACTTACTCTATCCATGCTATTTCTTAACTGTATCGCCAGCTACATGTTTATTTAATGTGTTTCATCCTGCATTTGCCTGTCCCAGGCTGAAAAGACGCCTCTTATTCAGTGGATAATGGATTCTGAACCCCAGGCGAGCTTCAAACTAAACGCCTCCCTTTGTTTATTGTATCATATCTTCGACTAAGGCGAGGCCAATGTCTAGCGTTCCAGGAGTCAGGCAAGTTTTATCTATACATTTGAAAATAGGAGGAACGGTTTAAAACGTGGCTTAGCTGCTAATTTCAAAGCAGATCGGGATCATTCGGAAGCCCCAGGTTTGTCTCAGGCTGGGGCACCGGGCGCTGGGAGAAGAGCCTGGTAGAGACGGGGGGTCTTTTCTCCTTTTGTAAACCGCTGAAAAGGAGAAAGCGGTCCGTGGCAGCTGCGCTGCTTTTCCCCACTTGGGGGTGGTAAGCTCGCCTGCATCAGGCTTGTGTGTGTGTGCGTGTCTGTCTCTCTCTCCTTCTCTCACACACAAACACACACACATACTCACTGAGCTGGTGCTTTAATTACCACATGCGCACCCCCTGCTAGGGTACAGAGGATAGCTGCCACTGGACAAGGGCAGAAAAGCCTGGGTTGATTTACTACACTGTACAATTCTTGTTTCCTCTCTGAAGGGGGCAGATTGCTTCTCGTAATTACACAACACCCATTTTCTTATTTTATTACTATTATTTTATTAAATTAATCTTCTCATCTGGTGCTTGTTGATGGGATTCCTCTGCAAATGGCAAAGTATGGCACACTGTAAGACACAAGAGACCAAAGGGCCAAAATCGAGTGGCGTTTTCAACATACATGTACACTTGGCCAAGGCTCCATGGACGACGACAAAGGTTAGCTACTAACATGAGCTGTGAAATGTTTTTGTCTGCAACACAAAAGGGCGACAGAGCTCTCTGGAGGCCCGAAAAACATGACCACTTCATGTCGCAGTGAATGCCACGGGCCACCGTGTCCCGGCAGCCTGTGCCAACAATAGAGGAACACACTCGGCGTAGGGCTGCCATTGAAGTAGCGTGAATAGTGTCCTTCTCTGTATGGATAACTGAGATCACGACGTATTAAAAGGCAAAAAGCATTTCTGGCCAAAGACAAGATTGGACCTGGGTGGGATGGACCATTAAGGAGGCAACCTCATCACTGTGCTTATGTCCCCAAAAGTTGGTGTTTATTCTAGCAAAATAGAAAATGCTCATGTCTCTTATGCTGTTTCAACAAGTTGAGCAAGTTCAACAAGTCTGTTAGTTGACTATATGTGTATTTAACTGTACCCCTTTGTGTGAGCGTGTGCGCTTTATTCAGCATGTGTAAACGTGAACCCGGGTCGCTCTAACATAAGCTTCCTATCTGACGCTGAGGCTGAGGGAGGCGTTGTGCTCATCTGAATCCTCTCAGTGTGGTTTACAGTGTGAATCCGTTTTATACACTCCTGTAAACAGATTTAATCAGCTCTTCTCCCTGCTCTAAGCTCGCCCCCCCACACCCTCCTCTCCCGATCCGCAAAGCTGTTAATTTCACACTGGCCTGGCACTACTTTGACATCGCCTGTGTGAAATCCGCCGCTGCCCGCGTACGTTCGTGGAACTTGAAAGCGGAGAACGACGACGTTACAAATCCCTTAACTCGGCGGCGAAGAGGCGCGAACACGGCGCAGCCTGTTTAACGAGCCAACCACGACAACGAAATAAGGCATGAAGGAAGATTGAGAGTTGGAGAAAGGAGGGGAAATGCGCCTTAAGCCTTTACAGGCAAGAGAATCTAGAGTTTATTTGCTGGATTTTGTTGAAGGCTGCCCCACTCCTTCCCTCAGGTGTCAAGATAGCTTTAGCGAGTCCATTGGTTGCGTCCTAAACCGCACACTGCCACACTAAACAGTGTGTGAAAAACCAGTGCGTCACAATTACAAGTGCGTTCATTAGTACAGTATGTATAACATAGTGGTCGGTGGTTCTGGACGCAGCCTCCGGCCACCGTATACTCTGATGGGTCGCTGTGATTATTACCTATTCACAGTATCCTCATAAATGAATGGTGTCTGTTCTTTGTGCTGTGGTGAACCGGCTCTGCGAACCACACGATGCATCTAATAGAAATGAACTTATTTTCGGAAAAAATTAAGGGGGGGACGCAGTTGTAAACCGAGTGTGTTGTAAAGCTGTATTCTCCTCGTTTTCGGTCTATTCTATTTATTTATTTATTAATTTCCCAGGTCTGGGATTCACCCCCAGAATCCCCGAACCCCCTTTGGAATTAATGAGCCAAAACGCAAAATGTCTTCCAGTATGACAACAGGGCAATGGATCTGAAATGTCCACTAAAAAAAACAAAACGGAGGTGAAGAGAAGCCAAAACAAAAAGCAGCCAAGTATTTTCTGAAGCCTAAATGATCGAACTTAAGGAGATTAAGTTGCGGACTGGGGAAGCGGGGGAGCTGCAAATGTCTGCTCGTACTGCCTGGATGGATGCTCATCGTCGGTTTCTGCCCTGATCTCCAGGCATTTCTTTTTATTTGACACTTTCTGATAAAGGGAGGGAGAGGAGGATGAACGAAGGAGCCACACTTACCTGCGATTCATTCGCTTAAAAACTCAAAAGAAAAAAAAGAAGAATATCCTTAGAAAAATCAGAGTCCGCCTGCAGAATAAATCCAACACGGCGTTAGAAAAAGCCTCCAAGTCCGGAACAAAAACAAAAAAGCCCAGAAAGTGTCAGCAGCGGCAGCAGCAGCAGCTGCGGTGTGTTTTACTGCGTCCGCACATGTATTCAGACACAAGCGCGCGCGCGCACTCACACACGCACACACAGACAGACGCGCGCGCGCACGCACACACACAGATGTACGTACACACACACACACACACACAAACACAGACTCCTTGGCAAAACGAGAGAGAGAAAAGGCTTGAGAGTATTCTTCAGTAGGTCTGCCCGGCTGCCTGGAGCTCACTATAAGTGTGAAGTTGCATCTGCCTCCAGCCCTGCCTCAACCCCGCGGTTACGTCACCTGGGGGCGGGTGCTTGTGCTTTCCCCTTGGCCACTCCCCCTTTTGCCGCGCGCTCTCTCCCCCTCCCCTTAGCGAAGGATCACGATTAACTCGACCGCGCTTTTTGGCCACTAGGGGGAGTAAGAGAAAGGGAGATGGCCGAAGAGAGGACGACGGGCCTCAACAGCAGCTTCTGGAGTGGACACTTCTTGTGTGGGTGCAGCAAGGGCCACCAGGCACAGTGTATGAGTGTATGCTTTATTTTTGCACATTTTTAGACAAAGAAAGTTAGAATGTTTTTGCCTTTTAAAACCACAAATCTTCATGAC
>JBBPDA010000145.1:25375635-25396655 GCA_037974385.1 Arnoldichthys spilopterus
CTCTCTCTCTCTCTCTCTCTCTCTCTCTCTCTCTCTCTCTCTCTCTCTCTCTCTCTCTCTCTCTCTCTCTCATGGTCCTAATACCACATTTTGAATGATGTCATGGTGGAGGAACTACAGACGCTGTTGGTTTTGTTGCACTGCTGGATTAAACACATTGCTTGTAAGGTGCAGGGTGGTCCCTCACCTGTCATTTCCCTCTGCCTTTTCCATGATCCTAAAAGAGCTGGTTAAATCCCTGTTTGAATAAGCTACAGGTACGCTGCTGGTTATGTTTATCCGCCTGTCAATCACACTGCAGGTGTGCACGTGTGTATACTTTTGGACGTGTCGGTCTGTGTGTGTGTGTCTATGTCAAGGGTGTTGCAATGGGAGTGGCCTGGGGGGCCAAGGCCTACTCACTTGGAAGTCCCCTGATGCCATAACAAAGCATGCTTTATTGTGTTGTGTTGCCAGATTGGGCAGGATCCTCCACCTTTCTGCAACTTATCATGACAGTAGGTACTTAGTGACATTTTACCTTGTAGTATTTCATATAATTTGCTTTTAAGGTATAAATATTCATTTATTTTGCAATTTTTATGCAATAATACAAAACTGTAAATGAACCATAATAATTGGAAACAATAGCACCTCATATTCCTCATAATATTCAAGAAATCAGTTTGTTTGTATTTTTTGTTTTTTACGGTAAAATATTTTTTAGCTTTTCATATTATAAAAGAATATTTGAAATATTTTGTAGGAAAATTGTCAGTAGTTGCAACCCTACTTGATGAGCTCAATTCTTAGCACAGGCTACTACTTAACTATGCTAGTGAGGTAGGTAAGTAGTAAAGCGGACTGTGGTAAAGAAAACAAAGTTCAGTACTGCATAAAGGAGTGAGATTGTCATCAATCATTCATCCTACACACCTATTCTACTGCTGTAAAAGCTCGGCCTGTGGTAAACCTGCAGGTACCTGCTATGGTATGCTGCCAGCTAGAGAGATGATTGCACCACCTGTGTGTGTCTGTATGGGAGGCAATGGCGTTAAGATTTACAAAGTGTTCTTTGGATATTATAGTAGACACATTTTTCTGATATTCTGAAGAACTTTTCAGAAAAGTAAAGAACTCTGTACAGGTTTAAAGATTCTTGATGCAATGTTAAAATTCTTGTCAGAACCCTTGAACTAACAAAGAACCTTTTCATTACTGGAAGGTACTTTATACCTTTAAAAGGTTCTTCACAGTTTTTTACATGGTTCTCTAGGGATCCAACATGGTTCTTTTATAGCATTGCTTAAGAAACCCTTTTTTTCTCAGTTCCATATAATAACTGTGTTTACGCTTAAATTAAAAATGTGCACCTATATTGGAGGTGTCCCAGATAATATGGCCAGTGAATGTAGGTAGAATGACCTACCTTAATAAACTGCCAACTCACAAAGTGCAAGTATGCTGATCACAAACACAAAGAGGTTCAGCTTGTATGGTTGTAATTCGTTTGCTGTAATGGGTTTAGATATTTCTGGAATACGGACCTGGCTGTCTGGCTGTCTGGCATTGTTTTGTTACAGTGCTGATGTAGCTGTACCTCAACAAGCAGGTGCCTCTGTGAAGCTTTATGCAAACCATCTAGCTCCTTTGACTATGAGCTGTTTGGGAATGCATCTGCTTGTTAAGCAGGGCTGGAGCCAGACGCAGCAGTTGGCTTGGCTTGCGCCTCTGCTGTTGAGGCCCCTGGAAAAAATTACAAAGATGGCTGCCCAGACCTGCTGTGGATACTTTGGCGGGAGGTATAGAGTGCCCAGCAGACCCCGGTGAGGGCATTTTGGCTGGCGCTATAGAGTGCCCCTCTTTTTAACCTACTGATTATGAGTCACCTTAGGAAACGAAGCCCAATCACAGAGGCCGATACTTACCAGCCTAGTCCCCAATTGGGCGGATTGGTGGCTCTGCTATGGGAGAAAGAGCTGGATGGGAAATGGAGCCAAAGAAATATAATGGCAGTGTTGATTTGCAATGTTGTACCTTTACCATGTGCCCAGTCCCTACATGCTTAAAGCTAAAATAAGGCTAAATGGATGTAAAAGTTCAAACCCTTTAGTTGGTATGGTTGGTATATAACCTTTGCATTATCTGTAGGTTCTTTTAAGAGGTTTTCCATACTCTTACTTTCTAAAATATGGTTCTTTTAATGCTATATCAATTTAAAGGTTCTTCTGCCCTTTAATTCAGCTCTTCCTTCTTAGAGATAAAAAGAGGTTGGAAATTAATCATATAAACATGGTCATGATTTTTGGTACGTAAAAGCAGATAAATGGTAGAAAGAAAAAAATGTATGATATTTTTGTAAATACTGGCAGCCCTCTAACATTGGTTACACGCTGAGACACGCTGTGCTTGTGTGTGTTTGTGTTTGCACATGCAGGATTGTGTACGAACAGCTTTCCTTTTACATGGCCATGGCGTCGTGCTCCTCATTAGCTTGTCTGGGTGTTACGCGGGGCTTAACAAGCTATTTGTTTGAGGAGCTTCGGCAGGTGTGTCTTTGGGTTCACAAGCCGCCATGGCGAGATTGGTTTGTGCGACTGTAATTACTAATTTAGCAAAAAGTGTGGCGAAAACAAACAGTGGCGATGGAGAGAAACTCTGGTTGATGGAAAGAAAAAGGAGGGGTGAGGCAGGGAGAGCTAGCCAGGCGAGGGCCCTCTAACTGCCTCCTTTCAGCTTCAATTCTACTCTGGTAATTCTTTTCAAAGCCATCGATTCAGCCCGGGCGATTGAATTTTGCTCTGCCCTAAAAACAAACAGCCCTACTAAGCAACCAGGTGTTTGGTGCACCAGGATTCTGTGGTGGTGACGCCAGCTGTGGGGTTTAACTGGGGTACCATCCTTACATGTATGCATTTTCTCTTTGTCCACCCTTTGTGCTTTACTTAAGTGTTTTCTTCCTGAGCAATCATGAAATGTAACCCTGGAGTCTTATCCTCTTCTAAACCTACATAAGGTGTTTCAGCTTGTGAGTTGATAGAATTTATGGTCGTGATTGCACACCTTTTACTTTAAAATTGTTCAGATTTTATCCCAGAGCAATTTCAGTATAAACTGCTTTTTTATTAAAGAAATAAACAAGACCGTAAAGATTTCCTTTTTATGAGATTTTTTTGGTTACCCCATGGGTATACACACATACACAGTTTTCAAAATTCTTTTGTTTTTTTACTCACAAGTCACTAAAGCAAGTGGATGTCTGTCAAAACTGTTGCTTCTAACCTTTCAGTCAGTTCCACAATTGTGTTTACATTATGATTCAAATGTGGTAAGTTTGGTAAAATTTTTTACATTTTTTGCAAATTTTATTTCTTCACATCAAAGTTCAGATTTAATATAAGTTGAGTTCATTTATTACCTGACAGTGGCCTAAGTAAGATCCAGTGGGCCTCCTGTAGACTGTAGACACACACACACTCTTGGCTGGATATACAGACAGTTGTTTTGCTGAGGAGAGAAAGTTTCTCAGTCAGATGGATTTTTTTACTTGGCTACAGAGTTTGCATTGCAGAGAACATTTATTTTTGTAAATGTCACAAATGAAGTAACATAAAATTATACATACATTTTGCCAGCCCAGTCCCTTCACATTCTGCTTTTCCAGAGTAAGATATCTATATCATCAAATACTGAATTTGAAATATCCAGGTTCGAGTCCCGGCCCGGGCACGTACTGAGTTACCCTTGAGCAAGGTACCGTCCCACTACACTGCTCCCTGGGCGCTGTTGATAGCTGCTCGCTGCTCCACATGTGCACATGTGATGGGTTAAATGCAGAGGTCACATTTCGTTGTGATGATTGAGTGTGTCCACAAGGACAAATAGTCACTTTCCACTTCCACATCGCTTCACTGGCGATTAGTGATTGGTTCACTGGCGATTTAATTCCAATGTCCTTATGCACTGCTGTTTACAATCAGCTACAGTAGAAAAGTATCCTAGCTGTTGTGTCAGCACAGCCTTTATCTAACCCTGTGTTAATGTAAGCTGGCTGATGAAATGACTGGGTCTACAGCTGTGTCAGTATATAAAGGTACTAGGGAGTCTGGTCACTGTGGAGCCCTCTGTGCCATGAATGCAAATAGCCCCCACCACACTTACTGTCACACCACTGTTACCCATACAACTAACTATGTAAATGCATTAAATAATGGCAGTAATTCTACATCTCTAACACATGCTGTGCAAAAGGACCACGCAGCAGTGCATAGCTATAGGACACCAACCGTAAATCTTTCTTTTAATTAAGACTTATTGCCTGTCATGTCATATATCATCTGCTGTAGATTTCTGTTGTTTTATTCTGGGTTTATTTTATTGCAGTAATAGCAGTAATGATAAGTACACCAGGTTGCCAGAAATCGCTCCCTGACACCATAGACCAGGACTCACAGATCTTATCTATAATAGTCCAGCTGCAGGTTTTCCTCTAAATGAAGCAGGGACATATTTGGAGTCTAAGACCATCTGGTTAAACAACTGGATTAATCTGTGCTTCTGCTTCATTGGAATAAAAATCTGCCACAATTGCAACCCTTCGTGGATAAGATTTGTGACCCATATACCCACATATCTCATTTATAAAAATGGCTTTCTTAAGAAACTTTTTTATAAATTAGATCTGTGGGTAGAGCTGGGCAATATGATGATATTTATGGTTATTGGGATAAACTGTGGTCACAATATGCTTTTCTGAGCGTGCCTTAATATTTTTAGTACTTAAAAAAAATGTCAAGCTTCATGTTTAATTTTACGCATAATTAGTCTTGCTTAAGTGAACATATACTGTGGTGTGAAAAACACTGTTGGCTCCTTTTCCTTCGTTCCATCTTAATGCATGACATATTGCATATCAGGGAAATTTCCTCAAACTATTGTGATAAGATAGATAGATAGATAGATAGATACTTTATTGATTCCGAGGGAAATTTTTTATTTTTGCCATATAGCCCACCCCTATATGTGGGTGTGAAGAGTTTTTTCTTTTTTTACATTTTTGTTTTACTTTTTTAGAATCTCAGAACTTCCCAAGATTCTAGGAAAAATCCATTAAAAAGCTTGACTTACAGGGTTCTTTGGGGAACTGGGTTGCCAAAGATGGAAAACCCTCATAAAGTTGTTACAAACAAGTATGCTTGTGTGAGTGTCTCTCTTTACATCTGTCTGCAAGTGTGAGGTCCTTTATCATCTCCCGAAGAATGTCGTCACTGCCTGTGCTTACCCACAGGGTCCTGGATTATATGTGGAACATGGCAGATTTTTATCACCCTGCTGCATCTTTCTTTATTAGAATGCGGTGTGCCTGCCAAATTTCACACCTCTCCCAGGCTAGCTACTCCCTCATGTTTATTCAGCAGCGATCAGGGCCGATAAGGCAGCCGCTCTTCAAGCTTTTTTACATGCTTGTACACATCAGAGACTGAATTTGTACCATACCCCTGAACTTGACTCAAATCAAATGTTCTCTCTGTCCGTCTAGACATTGCCAAGGAATCTTCTCCCCCCCAATTTTTTGGCATTGTCACAATGGAACCCTTTGTTGCATTTGCTAATCCACAGCTAGCATGTATTTATCTTTCTTCTTGGTATTTGTATTTTTTAAAATGTGTTTTTTAATTATTACTTTTGCAACAATTTCTATGTCTATTTGACCCTTTTCTGGGTGCTTCGAGCATGGAAAGTGCTACATAAATAAAGACATAAATGAAAACCAAGAAGACAATATATTCTTTTCAGACTCTTGGCTCCTCTTGTGTTTTGGCTTCTCTCATGTCATCCTACCCACCATTGCCCTCAGCTTGCTTATTATCTTGGACTTGCAAAGCTGCTTTGTCTGTTATAGCGTCTATTGTGAAAAGCACTTCACAAATCAAAACGGAATTGAATTGTCTTGGCATGATGCTTTTTTCCCAGCTGCGAGGAAAAGTCACGCTGACGGTTAAAAAAATGTGAATACAGTTCACCAGTGTTTAGTGGCAGATACTGTGTGAAACAATGGCGGTTCGTTAGCACACACTCACCTCATGTGCTGTTTCCTCTTAGCACAAGTGTCTGATGTTACTGAGGAGGTCTCTACAATCACCTGACTTGCAACCCTGCTGTCAAGAACACCACATTTATCTTCCCCAACATTTACCTGCTATGTTTGAAAGCACAGCAGAGTGTTTGAAGGCACACAGTGCTTCTAGAATAGGTCAGTGAATCAGAATCAGAAACCTTTATTGATCCTGGAGGAAATTGCTTATGCTACAACTGCACAGAGAGACAGACATACAAGAAGTGTATTTATAAATCCCATGTAATTGCAAAACCCCTCACACCTTTTGCTGGATCTGATGTTACTGCACTTAATGTACTTGTTTGTTTTTTTTAATGATTACACAAATGATGTTCAATAGGCTACATTGTTTCAGACTATTTTAAATGATGATCAGTTAAATATTGTGGCCTACAGAAGCCAGTGTAGTCAATTGTGTTTCACTTGTGAGCTGCAGAAGTTGTGAATCCATAGAGTAGGCTGTACGATGAAATATTTAGAATCAAAAGGTCAAAGTTTTGTGCTGTAAGTATAGATCATATGCAAATGTTTAAACAACCCCTGGTGAAATTGCTTGTTTTTTAATTTTCAAAGTGACAATAAGTTAACAGCCTCTAAAGATAATACATTTTCATCTATTTGTTGAATGTGATATATTGTAAAATATATATATTTTCCTATATCCTGTATGAAGCTGTAGCTTTGCGCCAGACTTGACTTAAGCACCCAGTCAGAAAATCATTTTTTGGTCAGTTATGAGTAAATGGTGCAAGAAGTGGTAAAACATGTGCTCAAATTAATTGCTTGCTTGCTTGTTGGAGAGTAGGGAAGCAGAGCAAAAATCAGGTAAAAGAATGCCTCTCTAGCCACCCACCCTCACCCTCTTAGGATTGGCACAGGAGATCCTTTGCATGTTTTTTTTCTTGGAACATTAAAGAGATGCCTGCTTAATAGTGCAAGACTTTATAAAAACGTCTGATTTAAAGTGTAATTGGGTAATGAGGGGCAGAGCTCGTTTGGGCCACTGTTTTTGGAAAATACACAACTCTATGGACGCTGCAACTTGGCCTTCATGGCTATGGTGCTTTAATGGTAACTGTAAGTTGATGGGAGATGGAAAAAAGACGAGAAAGACTCTAATTGCCATCCAGGGTGGAATCTGTGCTTGGGTTTGATCCTCCACACAGTGCTCTTTTCTGTCAGCAGGTTAAAGGTTTCTTAGGAGATTAGCATGGCATGCATGAGTGTTTAAACAAATGGCTCCCATTGTGAAATCTCTGGTAGAAGAGCTTTTAATGATGCTTCTGAAAATGGCAAATGCTGCTGATTATTCACTGACTCTTTCTTGTTGCAACCACAAAAAGCTGCATTTTCTGGACTTTCGAACCCATGCATTTTTTAGCATTTAATTTTAAATCCATCTACTTTTGACACCCACAAGTTCTAACCAATATTCCCAAAGTGTCTGTAGGGCTTTTCCCAAAAGACCCTTTGTCTGAATCCTGATGTTGATCTACCAATTACCTAATTGCCTGTTATGGAGCTGCAATCATCCATTAGTGACCAGTTGTCATAATAAACACAGATAGAAGTGGGAGTTGATGGTGTAAAAGCTTATTGTCTCAAATGACAAACCATGGGATTAACAGGCAGTGGTGCGGACTTGCAGCTTTTTTTTAATTCATTGCCAAAGAGCAATCCCAGGTCTAATCCCAGTCCTCCAGGGCTGGCAGGCTTGCTGGGAAGCAGCTGGGGTCCTACTTTCTCCATGCAGTGGAGCAGGCCTGTGTGTCCTCATTAGCTTAGCTTCATCCCCCTTCCTCCCTCAGCTCAGACTCCGGCTTGGACCTGGGCTTCTCACCATTTCCACAGGCATTAGCTTCCACAACCACTGGGGCAGCACACCATAAAGCCTCCATCTTAGGGAAAGCTCTAATCTTCATCTGAATGGAAGTGAATTTGCTGGGGTAGTGCACTCTGCTTGGCCTGCAAGTGGGTACATGGAACACAGAATGACCTTCTCAAACTGGAAAACTCTGTATACATTTTCTTGAGCTAGCGTGGCATGAATCCATATAGCGTATTAGAGTGGCAAATGTACTTGAACCACTTTAGAAGTTGTTTTCTTTTGTGGTTTTGAGTCAGTGTGCGAACTGTTACCGTGCTCTAGTGAACCATCAAACTCAGGATCTGGAGCAAGCTGTTTTTAAGAGTGCTGTAACCTGACAAAGTACACACAAACTAGAACAATCAGTTCTACAAAACAGTTGATTCTAATCAATGGCACCACTTCTGGAACAACTGATTACAGTTTTATGGACTTGAAGTTGTGATAAATGTTAGGGCAACAGTGTTATTTTCTGCTTGCATTTACATTGTAGTGTTGCACTGCAGCTAGCACTGCATCACGGTGTTGCATTAGCACCAAGCTAACTGAGATATACCTTCAATTCTCCATACTGGACATCATACTATTTATGGCATTAATGGGATGTTTGAACTGTAACTCTTTACTCGGAAAGTTATTTTAAATAACTTACCCTTACCCTTTAAGCTATCTGAGCTTTTTGTCAGCTGAGTCGAAGAACTAAACCATTCATCGCAGATGCTTAGCACAGTTCACATACATTTATACTCCATTTACACAGTTTGTGACTGCAAAAAAATCGCCTAACATGATAGATACAGTGCTGTACTGTCTAAAACTATAACCTATGTCCATCCCAATAAATTAATAGGTTTTATAACTTCTAAAATATAACATAAATACCTACATAGAAAATGGCTTGACACAGCCCATATTGTGAATTTGTGTACATTTCAACCATACACAAGCATTACTTTTACAGCCAGAGAAGAAACACAAATATGACATTCACTTTGCCACATATATAATGATGTCATTAGCAATCAAATTCTCTCTATTTCCTATGGTTAATATGTCACTTTTGTGCAAACTTACTAAGTCCCTTGCTGCTTTACCTAGCTCTCTTCCTCCAGACATCAAAATACAGACAACAGATTAATATTTGATCTCTTAAGGTCGGATTTTGATCCTTCAGAATGTGGAGCCGAAGCTTTTTGTGGCATTATATAGATAGATCTTTCTTTCTTTTCTTTTTTCTTTTCTTTTTTTTTGAAGAAGCTGTCTCTGCGTCAGAGGGATCAGATGTGAACAGAAGGGGGATTCCACTTGGCTAGTGCTTCTCATGTGGACTTTCCGAATCAGTCACGGGCCATTTCCTCTCGCTAATTCTGCTTCATTACCTGGATGAAATAACCGAATACCTCAAAGGATGGCTCAGAGCTCTCCTTGTAATTAGAGAGAGAAAACGCAGGGACACCAGCACTTGGCCCATTTAATTGCAAGCGGTTTTACATATGTTCTTTCTGGGAAAGCTGAAAATGATGTTCGTTTTGTTTTAGTTTAGGCTTAAATGCAGTCGAAAAAATGGACTACAACAATAAACTCGTTTAAAAAATGGCTTAATGAAATGCATATGGTCCTATAGTTCCAAAACCTTTTTCTAAAGGACGTGTGAGTGTGAAGAAGTTTTTGAATATTTACATAACCCTCACATAATGTAAAGATTCTTTAACAGTTTAAGGGTTCGTCCAAGACCCATTGCGTTACATGGAGGTTCATTCATCTTATTTATTAAAAATTATAGCGTAAGAGGAAGAAGTCCCCTTTTAAATGAAAAAAGTGGTGCCATAGAAGAACATGATTTTGTTCCATAAAGAACTAGAGGCCTCATCCTCACACTGCCGTATGCCGTTTTTTAAAGCATATTTTAGTGCATTTATGGTGGAGAGGTACATGTGGAGCATTTTAAGGGAAAATAATCCCCAAAGGAAACTTTTATTATTTTCTCATTACATATAGAAACTCAGAAGTCATGTGCAGGTTCACTGGTCATTTTGGATTTTAAATAAAGTGCCCCTATTTGTGTTACATTGAGACCACTACCACAAAGAAATCCAAATTCATCTACGATGGACACATCAAGCCTCTCTGAATGATTGATTGATTTGTGTATCAATGATTTAATTAATGTGAAGTTTACAAAAATCGTTGAAAATCACCTTAAAGAGTAAAAAATGCAAGAAATGTCAATGTTGGTTTGTGTTTAAGTGTGTAAATGGGTGAGCACTGATGACTATAGTTAGGTTAATATAAGAAGGCCCTTCCAACTGTAATATTTATTGCTGTACCTCACATTGCTGATTATGACCGAGACCTACAAATTGATTTGCAGCCCAAGATACTCTTGGAGCAATTTTTTCACAATTTCATTGCAACACCCTGCATTTGGCCTTTTGACAAACCCATTTTACCATCATTAACTTTGATGAACTATCTTTATTGTGGGCTAAAGGCATAAAAGAATTAAATGACTGGCCTGCAGAAGGTGGACTCTGTTCCAACTGATTATAGAACCATTGGTTCTAGCAAAGGACAAACCTCCAAATTTTCTGGCAAATGCAGCTTTCTTCTGCACTCCAAGTTCACTCATTTCATTACTTTCTGGTCCAAATAAACAGGGGAATCTAGGGCTAAGTGATCGAAATGGGATGGAGAAGCAGCATGTGCCTTAAACTGGCCGAACCTTTACAACCAAACCTCACACTAAAGCAGGCAGGCAGTTTTCGCTCTCCAGAAAGGCCCTAATGCCAAATGGAAATTGCATTTCGGACAAAACACATAGATGTTCTTTTCTGAGCTATTAGGGTGGCAGCCAAGCAAAATGTCCTTCCGCACTCGCCTGTTTAGTGTCAGATTAAACCTTTAGCAGAACCTGCCAGACATCCATTTTCGACGTTTTGCTCTTCCACTAAAGTGCTCACAAGCCCCTCGCATTGCTCTACAATGGGCCTGGTTCATTACTGAAGCACATTTGCCAGGCTAAATGAGATTGGAAATGAGATGCACATACATACTGAGGCCGCCTGGAGTTTAAGGTTATTCCTCACTCTGGAATTTAATTATGAGAGATCAGCGGTTGCTCGCTGCAAAACAATCCAATAGACTTAAAAGCGTGCTCCATGCACCCCAAGCTGTGAGGTTAAGCCATACATTCACCTTCGCTCTGTGACCCGAGATAGTGGTCATGCAGATGTGACTGTGCAGAAATTGTGGCTATGTCTAAATAATGTGTCTCAATGCATAAATATAATTAGGGTGCAATTATGTTTAGGTGAAATAATAAAAAAAAAAAATTAAATAGTTTTTGTCAGAGGCAAGCAAATAAAACAATTTTGTTTTCAAAAGTGGCAAAACAAAGTCATGTTGTAGCAAAAGGGTGCACTAGCCGTGCCAAAAAGTGATCTTTGACAAGAGGCAGGTGTTTGAGCGCCTAAAGCTCCCCCACTGCATGCTCATGAATATATATAATGATTTTTATTCGTTCCTATCGAGTAATCTGCTAATAAATAAGCCTGGGCTGAAGTGGGTATGTATGAAAAGGCTAAAATGGGTGGGGCTGGGGGCTCCAGGACCAAAGTTTATACATTGGTATGGGTTGCCCAAACCCTTCTATGGGAGGTTTACTTAAACCTGGTTCTAAAAATCTACCAATCTAAAGAATTTAGATTCTGGTTCTAAAATGGTGCTGAGCTCTGATAGATAGTTGACCTCAAGCACCAGAACTGGGCACTGGGTCTACAATAAATCTCCAGAAAATCTTTGTTTTGATATAACTTAGAGAAAAAATTGTACTAGCTAAGCATGATCAACATTCTGGAAAGTAGTTAGTTGGTCAAGTGACTGTCGCTTGGTATGATGATCATTGGTGGCCAATGGAAGAAATGAATAAATTTTAAATATATCGCTTAATGAATGTACCCTTGACCATGTCAGTTCTTTTTCCCCCCTTACCAGAGAAAGATGAAGAACATGGCAAAATATGCTGTGCATGTAAATTGGCATTTCTGCCAGACCTCTTGAAAACCTTGAGCTTTAGATATTCAACCATCTTAGCAAAAAAAATGTTGTTCACTTGTCCCCCAACACCTGATAATTGCCAGTTTTGTACAGTGTCTGAACCTCTTCCCAGCTTCATTTGCATTGCCAAATCACAGTGGCAGTTTTTCTGCTCTCCTCTGGCCTCATCTGCCTGCTTAAGAAAGGGAAAAAAAACTCACTTGCCCACCATATCACAACCTCACACAAGCACTATCCCCTTATTGCATTCCGAGTATGCCTACAGGTTCCTCTCCACTATTACTAAAGGAGAAAACAACTGTGAATGGCACCACGTTGCTCTCTTAGAATAGCAAACAGCCTTCCTAGCTGAGATCACAAAACAAAATAGAAAAAAAAACATGCTGAAAGTCAATTTTTCCTTCTTGGCATAACACTGATGATATGAAGCGGTTTAAACAGCGGCTGATTCCGATTGAGCCGACTGATTCTGATGAGAGATGGTTATATATTTCCATGCTTGTTTATTTGGTGGACTCGAGACGAAAGCCCAGCCCTTCCCATTCTTTCTCCCTGTTTGATGCAGACACAATTTACTGCTAACATTTTTTTCTTGCTGCATGCTGGAAAAGCGATTCGAGATGGTTCTTTGAACGCGTTTAGCGTGAAAGACAAGGACAGAGATGAAATGCATTAAATTTGTAACCTACAGTGAGGCTTTTGTGCTTATTTTGTTTTGCATGGTTGTCATTTTTTTTACTGTTTTTTGTAACATTAATTATGTGGTTTTTTTTACATTTTGTCTCCGCTAATGAGATGCACTCCTCTATACTACTATTAGGTAGTAGGTTGGCAGTGGTGGCCTAGTGGTTAGAACATTGCCCCTGGGATCTGAAGGTCTCAGGTGTGCACATGCGATGGGTTAAATGCAGAGGTCACATTTTGTTGTGGTGCTTGAGTGTGTTCACAATGACACTTTCACTTCACTTCCACTTTACTTCACCTATCCAAGCCAGTACATGAAAAAGATGCCAAATCTAAGAATACAAAATCTCAATCATCACTCTGTCACTAACAAAGTCTGTGTATAGGAAGCATATGAATGAACAACAAGTAAATGGACATTCTGGTCAAAATGAAAAATATAGCCGACTGTCAACATACTAGGATTCTAAAGCATTGCTGAATGAGGTCTCTAGATCAAGATTTTCTGGTTTAAAAACTCCTTAGCCCCTTTCTGATGATGTATGTTGAGGGTGTTAAGACAAGCTACAACTGCTTTGTGGTGGGTTTTTAAGGGTGAAGGGTTTTTAAAATGCAAAAGAAACCCTTTTACCTTTTAATGTTTCCATAGCTGAATAACAGTAGTAGTCTTCAAAGTCTTTAAAATTGAGGGAATGTATTAGTCAAATGACAGAAATGACCCATCAAATGGGAAGGGCAGGCTAGTAGCTAATGTTTGCAATGTAGCTACTTGGCTATCTGTATAATCTTTTTCAAGTATGGCCTTTTTGAATGAAGAAATCAAAACCTTGTGGGCTCAATAAAGACAGGTAGGTTATTTTGCTCATATTTTTAATTGGGGACTATGGTAAAAGTTACATTAATGCTAGTTTGGCTGCATTTATTAGCATAGATCAGTCACTAGACTTGATTGGTTGACATCACAGGGATCTGGTTTTATGAAATGTTTGTAATGCATGGTGGGTATTGTAGTAGGAACATTGTTGAGTGAAAACCTGATGCAACAAATGCATTATACTGTATGACCCTTAATGCACCATGCAGTGCCTTTTTTGATTTTTGCTTGTCAGTTACCCTTGCTAATTAGACTGAAATCTCTAGTTTAACAGAAAAAATACATTTCTAACACTCAAAGGACTGAGAAGTGCAAGTCCAGCAATGTATAATTTTGTCTAAATGTTTTTTTTTTGTTCTTTTTTTGCCTTTTAGATCTTTTTTAAAGCAGCAATTAATTTTGCCCTGAAAGTAAAAATAACGCCACTTAAATGACTGGTATTGGAGACAGCTTGACAGAGGTAGTATTACAGAAAGAAGCAGAGCGGCTCTGCTGTCGGTGTTTAAAAGCTACCTGCTTTTGTTTGTCAGAATGATTACTCCTTGCTTGTTCGCTAGCATCATTCATGTGTAACTGCCTTTGCTAATCTATATGTGTCATTGTTTTTGTGAGTGATTGCTATTTTGTGGCGTCAGCCTGCAGTGTGTGGTGCCTTAATAGTGGGTATTAATCACCAAATAAATAGGCAAAACAGTATGTTAGAAGGAAATGTTTGATTCTGCTGTCTGGGGGAAAAACATGTCTTGGCGCTCTGTGGATGCCTCTAACAAAACACAGGCATTGATGTTTAATGGCCAGATTTGTACATAACAGCTAAAAAGCAAATGATGACTCTTATCTTAAGCCTGGTTTATGATTCTGTGTCATGTACTAAAAGCCTGTGTAAGGTGAAATGGAGGGAAAAAAATTGCTTGGTTCATTCATTTGTATGTTTTTTATGTTTTGTGAAAAAGGAAGTATGGAGTGTGAGGGAGTCTTTTGATCAGATACGGATCGGAGGGGAGGTGGCCGTTTGAACTGGTAATGCGCTGATCTATAAATCAGTAGGCTTCTTCTTCCTCCCCGTCTGCTACGAGAGGAGCGAGAGATGGTTATCACGGTGGGGAGGGAGAGTTGCTCTCTCTTTGACAGAAGGAGAGAGGAACACCTCCACTGCATGTTCCAGGCCTCTTGCATCTGTTATACTAGCTTGTCTTTTGACATTCTGCAGGAAGCCCCTCCTTCCATCCCGGCAGGAGTTGCTCGGTATCGACTTTATCATAAGTAGTGAAGCCCAGGCCTGAAACCGTCAATCTCCATTCAGGACCAATGCTAAAACCAGACATGTTTAACATGTGAGTGTTGCATATATACAACTTGGGATTGAGAATTTAAATTTCAAGATAAGTTCAAGCAGAAATCCAGCAAAAAAATCCAGTCGGTACAATTTCTCTGACCCTAAATGTTGTCACACAGCCAAGACCAACATAGTATAAAACTAGCCACTGCATCTTTTCAACCAGCTCTAATGTAACATCTAGTTCAACATGCTTGGAGAAGAGCATCAACATTGTAATGCTCTTTCATGGCAAAGTTGGCTCATGATACAATAAGCTGTATATAAGTGATTAGGGACTAATTGAAGATACCACCAATGCAACAACTTTTCCTCTTCTACAAATGGTTTACCTATGGTCATCCACACCAACTGCACGAGTACATCAGTTCAGGGTTATAGATCATGCGATCATTAACCTAAACTCAGTCAGTTTCTTCATCTTGGCCTGAAACTAATTCCTGGCAACGAGAAAGAGAGAGGAAGAGAGAAAGAAACCGGCCACTGTTAGCACCACTTTCCCTCGATAGGCCATAGCTGACTCAGCTGCGTGTGGAGACTTTGCGGCACAGCTTTAGCACTGATCACCAATTAATCTGAAGAAGCACGACCCTCAGATGCTGATGAATTAGTGTACTGTCACCATCCCTCGCCATGCCACCCACTGCACTGAGACAACGCTTTGGCCACTCCAGATGGCCTACACTGTAGTTGCTGCTGTGCCACGTGCTCCTGCCTGTTCCTCCGAAACAGATGCTGTGCTTAAATGGGACTTCTGACATTAAAAGCAGTTAGCGCTCTCCTAAGAGGTCTTTCTCCTCCAGCTGTTAAGGGGCCCCTTCCCCATTTAAATAGGATGCGGGAGATCATGGACTACATTACTGTCGCCGCGGATGACTAAAGCTTCTTGTGGCTCCTCTGGGCTGCTGAAATGACCCGCTCTTACTTACAAGCCATCTTTAACCCTTAGAAGTGTATAGTTATTAGTGTTGACTATTTAAATGTAATTACTCACATTTCTAGTTGCTATATGCAGTTAACTGTCTGAAAAGACAGCGTTGAGTTTGTATTTCTTGGCTTTTATTTTTTTTTAATGCCAAATATGTGGGTCATGAGGATAACTGTGACTTCTAATGGTTAAATCATCATGCTAATAGCAGCTTCACAAATCGCAAAATGAATCATGATGGGACCCATAGCATTCTTTTGCTTTAGACTTTTGGAAACGGCTCCATCCCCCCCAACCTGGCACATTTATCTAACTGAATTTTTGTACCAAATGGATTGAAACGGGAGAAAGTAGGCTTGCCCTTCCTGCCCCAAACCCTGATTTTTTTTCCCTACTAGTCTCCACGTTTGCTGTCTAGACTGTCTGATGGTAATGTATCCTTGCTGCCTGGCCAGCAGTGACATATCATATATTTGCCGGAGACAATCCCTTTATTTATATTTGAGTTAAATATGCCCCAGGGATATTATATATCTGCAACTTGAGATTACATATCTCCAGCCTGAATTCCTGCCAAGACTGACACGAGCCCACTACTTGATTCAAACCTGATTAGTCCAAATTGAAGAATGAATGGGCCTCCCTCAACAGGTTTGAGGGGGGGGGGGGGTGTTGAAGGCCCACACCTACGGCAATGTAACTTTTCACTCAAACTGACCAAGAGTGCTTGGCCCCTCAGCTGTAAGGTTTAAGGAACGGGCCCCGGTGCATTCATGGGAATACATTTGTCAAAGAAGCCAATAGAGCGTGTCTTTTGTTCCTGCATGAGCAAAATACTGAGGCGACATGTGAGCCAGTCACTCGAGGCCATGCTTCAGCTCACCCCCTTTCACACTCCTCGACGCATCTGGGACAGGCCCGATCTGGCCGTCTTAAGTTGGGGGATGGGAAGTGTGGCAGTAGATCTGTTTCACTTAAGTGCGAGGGACTTGGCAGGGTTAATCCGAGACCAGCAGTGGCGTGATCAGGTTTCTTCTCTACGCTCAGATGCGGTCTGGTTCTACTCGAGCCTTTTTAGGCGAAAGCCCCCAAACATGAGAAAACGTCCAGGGTCTTCCGTCATTTTTGTACTGTTCAGCCCAGAAAACCACCAGTCTAATCGAGGGCATGTTTCTTTATGGGCTGAACAGTACAAAAATGCTCTGCTGAATGGGAGCTGCCTGTGCTTTAGAAACCTCGCATTAGCGCTGACCACAAGCGTCCTGCCTTAGCTGCCCCCTGTATCAGCGCAGGGACTAATTAATGATGGAAGTGAATAATAAAGCATATCCTGTTCGGCTCACTGCCGGATCTTTTCAGCCTCGTTCTATCTTGCCCACAAGCTTGGAACAAGAGAGCAGGCACAATAACTGGCTTTTTGGAAATGTGCCGAGCAAATAAAGGCCAGTGCTTAGTTTGTAAGCGATGAGGTTCTGAGTAGTGACAGATCCGGCAGGTCATGAAGCACATTACAGCAGTGTGCATTTAAGAGGTGCATTAGACTCAGTGGTACATTTCCTGAGAATGTTAGATATTGGGATTAATGAGTGTGATAAGGTTCTTAAGCAATGAACATTCTCTGGTTTTCCCAAATGCACTTGCATGCACTCTTAAGAGGAACTCTGAAAGACTCTACTTTGGAAAGCACTTTACTTCTAGAGTATTGTTAATGTTTTCTTTTTTAATTACTCAAATTCAAACATTTCATTGTTTTTTTAACATCTTCACTAGTGCTAAATTACCTTTGACCAAGAACTGACTACTTCTGAAGAGAATTTGAATGTGGAAAGGTAACATGATATGATTAAATGTCATAGCAAGCTTTTTTAGTCAAATTTGCAACATTTTGTAATGACAACATTTTTTTTGTTTTCCTTGTTCATGAAAAGTAAAAAATACATTTATTGGCTAGTTGGCAAATAGGCCCAACTTTTTCTTGTGCCGTTTAAAAGAATTTTCAGGCCTAAAACCTAGAGGGTAACATGCAATTTGTTGTGTTGTTCAGTATGCTATGCAGCTTTTTATTCCTTAGCCTTACTGGTTGATAGAATTCACAATATATTGTTTATGTTGTCATTATTTTCTTACTACGTTACCCAGCATGCACTACACACATGCATTAGGAATCATGTAGTGTCAATCATGACTGCTAGCTAGGGTATGTGTAGGTTAATAAATAAAAGCTAGCTTTACTTCTCCAAAGCAATTTCTCGTCATTCCTTAAACCAGGAAATTTCTATCTAGAGACTCTTACAAAAGCTGTATCAGTGGTAAGATTTTTCCATATCATTCTTTCATGTCTGTGTCATTCCTGAAAATGTGAAGAATGTCAAGAGTAGACAGAGTTTGGTGTGGTTCGGTACTTTTCATATGAAGTTCTGAGAACATACAGCATACATCTCCTCCCTTTTAAACATCTTTAAACAGTTAGCATTAAATTTTAACTGTGTTGGTATGTGTATATACATACACTGAAGGGGCAGTATGGTGTGGATTTATCTGCAGTTATGTTTATGAAAGAGTATGCGTATTAATCAAGGCAGCTGTTGCAGCCTTATCTGTATTTTTTTTTTTTTTGTTCTTCATATGGGAGGAATTTTTTATGGAATGTAAGAGATATCTCTGTGGTCTTCTCTGTTTACACTCCATTCGGCTTTTTTGCGTTTAACCAATGAAACATTAAATTCTCTTTAATATGCTTTAATTCTTACAGATAAAGATTATGTACTTAAACAAAACCAAAAGAAATGTTATCAGTCATTTATTCAACAAAAATATCAGCATATGTAATATTCATCCATGGAGTATCTAAGTATACTCTGGGCCTCAGAAGCTAGTATTGCTGTAGAACAGGTGTACACATGTGTGCTGTTACTGTGGCCAAATAACTCTACATTTTTCCAAAATCCTGGGCTTCACTTCTATGTTTTTTGGAAAACCGTTCTTTTTAGAGAAAATGTTTTCTCTGGCACGCCTCCCATGCAGGTCAAATTTGTCCAGTCTCTCTTTGATTGTGGATGTGTGCACTTTCACATCGACAGCTGCAAGAGTTACCTGCCGATCCCAAAAAAAACTCTTGGAGACTTTTTTTTTTTTTCCCTTCATCAAACTCTTCAGCTGAATTTGCTGGGGCAGCCAATCCTGTCGTTCAGTCGTTTAAAATCTACACATCTTGTGGATGATTTCCCTACAGAATAATTTATTTAAAATAATTTAGAAATCGTTTTAAATCTGTTGCCAGGCTCATAGATATCATTTCAATAGAATTTCATTTTATTTAAGAGAATACCAGACCCTAGATGTCAGGTTTAAATTAGACAGATTCCATCTGCAGGAAGTTCTAATCAATGACCCCTAATCTGAAACACCCGATTCTAATTGAATTGACTTGGGGTAATGAATGTAAGGTTGTATTTACCTTTTCCCATGTGACTGATCTGTTTTTGGTTTATTTAAATTATAAATTTGATATATAAACTTTTTTTATTGTTTTTAATATAAATATAAATTACTCCAAATTCATTTGGTGTTCAAATGTTGAATAAGTCAACAAATTTCATGGGATTTTTTTCACATGAATGTGTGTGGGTTTATGTTTGTATATACATACATTTTGTTTGTGTGTATATAAAAATAAGTGTATATGTACTATACATATATATGTGTGTGTGTGTGTGTGTGTGTGCGTGCGTGTGCGTGTGTGTGTGTGTTTTCGACATATGGATTTTAAAGAAGAAAAAGAAAGAATGCCAGAGCGCCTTATCTTTTTGTGTGTGTGTGTGTGTCTGGTTTTGCTTAGACTAAGTGAACTGGACTGGCGGTATTCATTTGAGATAAGCCAATTAAGCTCCCTTGCAAGTTTTTAACTATCTGCTCTTCATAAATGATGAAAACGTTGAGAGCACTGGTGGTTACTGGTGGCTCCTCTGTAATTAGAACTTTCATTAATGATCACAAAGTCCCACTCCTTTGAAGTCTTCTCTTAATCCCGACAGTGTCACATTCTTTTAGTGTGCTCGAGGAGAAAAATGAGTATTAAAAAAAGAGAGAAAGCATGATCTGATGCCAAAATCTTGTTTAACCATAGCTGCTTTATCAAGCTCTCAATGAGGTTTCTAACATGAACATTGGGCTTAGTGAGAAGGGACAAGTTCACTGAGATCAACAATCAAGCAAAACTGAAAATGTAGCACCATTTCAACCAGGAGACATTGTTGAAGCTATGATATGTGATTGGGATTCACAGAAACCATGTGAATGTAGGTTTAACACCATAGGATGGAATGTTGATTTCCCTGTTTTGATTGGGGTGGTGGGGTTCTGTGTTCACCAGGTGGGTGCTTATATTGGCTATACAGGTTGCCCCCACTAAAAAGTATTCTGCTTGCCAGCTACATCACTATGCACCATAAATAAAATAAAATAAATAAATAAATAATAAAGTTATTTCACAAGAACAACAGCCAGAGCATGGTTCTAATAGTTTCATGAAGAGACATTCCGGTTCTTTTCCACTGCCAGCCATCACCATTAGCAGGTAGCTTTCTAGCTCCCCGTCAGTGCCTGGTCAGTGCTAGCACGACATGGGGACGAAGCGTGACAAATACTGAAGCTAAGTCTGTGTTCAATTATTTACTATGTATATACACTACTCACAATAAGTTAGGGATATTATTTGCATGAGTGCTTTTCCTATTTGCTCTAAATTTAAATAAAATAAGTAAAAGTTCCCTTTGATATTACTAACAGTGTATGAGAAGAAACACCATTTTCATTAGTTGAATATTTATTACCCCAAAAATGTAGACAACAACAGGGATAGCCTCAAATAACAAAAATTGACAATGTCAGTAGCGGGTGTTTCCACCATTTGACGCAATGACAGCTTGACAGCGCTGTCTAATGCTCCTCACTAGCCTTATGATGTTGTCTTCCACAAGTACTACACGCAGTTCTACCAGGTCATGTGAGGTTGGGGTACAATCAGGCAGTCTTTGCTTCAACTGGTCCCAGACTTGCTCTGTGGGATTCAGGTCAGGGGACATTGATGGCCATACAATATGAGGCACTCCAACTTCCTGAAGTCGAGCTGTGACAGTTCTGCCACGATGTGGTGGAGCATTATCATCCATGAACAGA
>JBBPDA010000145.1:25396755-25408975 GCA_037974385.1 Arnoldichthys spilopterus
GCAGTGTAGTGGGACGGTACCTTGCTCAAGGGTACCTCAGTAGTGCCCGGGCCGGGACTCGAACCTGAGACTTTCAGAACCTGAGACCTTCAGGACCTTCAAAGGCAGTGTCCTAACCACTAGGCCACCACTGCCCAATGTGGCACCTCTATATATGCTGATTTAGCTAAAAGGTTTTGCTTTTTTATTTGCTGCCATATATATGTAGGCAGGCTATTTTTGTTTATGTAATTATAAAAAAATTGATTTTTTAAAAAAAAATTTTCTTCTAGCTGTTTTTTCTTAATCCTGTCAGTAATAATCCAGATATATCCGACATAACAGGAAGTTTAAATAACGCAGATCCACATATAGAAGAAAATAAAATGCTTTATTTTTTATAAACAGGTTGTTGTATTATAAGTCTATTGATTCATGGTGTTAACTGTATACTACAATCAACGATGTGGCACATAATCACACTGGCAATGACCATGGCACCAGTGTATTGACCACCCCTACCGAGAGCTGCTTCAGTGATGCTTTTTGAGCATCATGGTGAAGAAATGTTTTAGAAAGAGACATTTGTGCCATTCCTTTGCAAATGCCAACCCTGTCTGGGTGAATTGAGGAAGCTGTTTATTAGGACCCGGTCCAACTGGAGCCATTTTCATTCAGCTGTAAGCGAACCTTCTAAAGTACCAATGATTGAATGAAGTGTGGAGCAGATGGTGACTTTCTATGGTGCTCCTATATTACACAGAGGGAGAGGGGGAAAAAAGACGAGAAGGAGAAAAACAGAACATGACATGAGCCAGATGTAAGTTAACATGGTTTGGTCTACCTTCGTTCACACCCACTCCGCTCTCTGCTTATTCATCTCCACAGCTCTAAACGAATTGATTTTTAATCGCATACACATTTAGCCCATCTGTTCCTCATCCTAGCTGCTGCAATTTGCCCTCAGTCTTCTTGACCAAATAACGCTGTTTTTTCACGATAGGCAAACTGTTAGCTTCAGTAGTACACAAGGATGTCAGTGGAAGGTCAGATCGGCAACAGGAATGGCAGACACCCAACAGGGTCCCACCACCTACAAGCTTGGAGGTTGTTTGAAAAAGCAGGTGCAAAAAAATGGCCTTACTTTATCCACAAGGCTAACAGATGCACAACTTTTTTTTCCACCAAGAATGGAATCTACAGGAATGTTTTTTTGTTAACTTAAAGATCTTGATATGTCCATTGGTTTTGCAGAGTGCCACAGGAGCCCAGCTGAGATAAGTGCAGACGTGCGTTACAGCACCGTGGCATTCAGTGCATTTTAAATGGGAGGGCCTTCAGTTGCAGTCACTGGCCATTACATCTGATGAGTCTTAAAATATCTTACATAGAGGTTGTTAAGAAGTTCATCAAAAAGTCTGGATTACAATAATACATTACATTTAGGACAATTCTTTAAAAAGTTTACACACACAAATAATAAATATTGTAGTATATAGAATAAAATTACTAATTAATAAAATCAAAATTCAACATCAAGGAACCCCCTGAAAATCTTTGGTGTCCTCATCAACTGCTTGTACAATTTATAGCCTCAAATGACCCTGACATGATCCATCATACTAGTTCACTCGGTACTTCAGAGACCAAGGATTCTTTCTGCCAAACTGCATCATGAGTTCCCCCTAATTTGTTAAATTATGCAAATAAACAGTAAGTGTGCATTAAAATGAACACAATGTGTCATTTGACCAGGGGACAGCAAACATTTGCACTCAGTTCTATCTAGGTTGCTTAGCTACAGTGTTGGGTGGTAATGGCCTTCATATAATCTGTATTACAAGTTCAGGAGTCAAGATTCCTTTGGAAATGTACATAATTAGATTACAGTATAAGGATTACAATTTTTAAGTATTGCTTTTTTGATTGAGCCAATGTTTCTCAAACTAGTCCTCGGGAACCTCAGACAGTCCACATTTTACTCTATCCCTATATGATTGCAGTAACAGTGTGGACTCTTTAGGGCTCCCTGAGGAATTGCTTGAGAACCACTAGATTAGGCAACATCAACAAATCAATAAATAATTCTTACTTTGTGTGGCCTTAAGCTACATAACTGTGACCACTGACTCAGGCCCATCCACAGACCCCCAGACTGGGGGGGGGGGCTCAAGGGAAAAACCTCTTTTAAAGAGAACCAGTGTATTCATCTTTCAGAGCAAAGCAAACATAGTGTAGAGTTTTCCCCAAGGCGACCTAAAGTATTAGTGTTACTGCTTAAACAGAGATTTGAACCCTCATTTCCAGTGTGCATTTCCAGCTGCAGTGTTACCCACTATGCTCTATAATTACTATAAACCGGTGAGTTAGAAATCTGTTTAGGAACTCTGTAAACCCATGATTTACAACAACATAAAGGTTTGTTTAGCAAGTTGTTAGTACAGGCACTGTGATGCTTTCTTAAAGAGACGTTATCAGTGCTTTATTTCCGCCTATTCCGTTCTGCTAATCTGAGCCTCACTAAAACTGGTCTTCGAGAATGACCATGTAAAATACAATTATCATACATGATGACTTTGTACAGTGTGAGGGCAAAAGGGCATGGTCTTACTGTACTGCTGTGCACATGCCATTATTAACTAATAATAGTTACATGAGGTTTTACAATAGTGCGTTTAAGGGAGGGAATAATAATGTCAGACAGTTCTGGCTTTAAAAATAAGATGGAACAGCTTAATGTACTTAATGTACAGAAACTATTTAGTAGTAATTAGTCATTTATGTAGTCATTCACAGCATCCAGCTTGCCCAAAATGTATATGGTCTTCTGCAGTTCTCAGAATGCTGGCCATACCTGATGCCACCCTGTGTTGTGATGCGTTTTCACTGTTTTTATTGCCTTCCCCCACTGCCAGATGCTCTCTCTTAGTATTCTGTCAGCGTTGGGAACAAGACCTGCTTCTGGATTTATTTCCTGATATTCAACACCCAATCATGAAGGGAACCTCAGGTTTGTCTGCTTCCTGGAAATGTCCAGTAAGGGATTGCACTTGGAGTGAGGATGTTTGCTTGTTCATGCCAATTCCAATCTCATGCTACATTATTTCTTGGCTGTACATTCCCTCGAGAGTGGCATTTTCAAGCATTCACTCCCACTTGGTTTATTGTCGATATGTATAGCAGAGCAAACTGAGATAGTAGTGGTTTTGTTTCCACACTGAAATGCATTTAGCTATTTTAGCTGAGGCTTAAAGTGATGACATCTGGCTTTGGGTCATTTGATGAGCTTCTAAAGCAGACGTCTCAAACCTTGCAAAAGGTATTTGCATGACTCTATAAGGGTAATTAAACCAAACACACTGTTAGGTCATGCAGTATGAAATGAAATATGTTGTAGATATATCCCAAACCCTAATATTATATTTTTAATGCGTTTAATGGGACCACATCTTGGAAAGAAACCATTTGTGAAATTAGATTGTAATATTTACATTTCCAAAAATTGCCATTCATACCATTATCCATACATGAAAAACAGCCTGGTTTGCATGCATTGTTTGTGTAATGTCCTAAAAGCGAATTTGTTTGCTTATATTCACCTATTGCAGCAGTTTGGCTCCACCTATTCATGTCCAGGAGGCAAGAACGGCTTGAACCCAGACTACCCTTCGAATGAGGAACAATACAGAGCAGCCTATAAGAATGAATCTCATTTACATATTTCTTAAAGGGCAGAGTAACAAGCACAGCCTGCTTAATTCCAAGGCATATATGAAGGTGGGAAAATAATTAAAGTACAAAAAGAATAATGGTTTGTTTTTCTTATATAGGATTTGGCCCCTTCAGTGTTTACCATTTTGTGTGCTTATCATCGAAAAGTGTTTTAGCTTTCCAGTCACACTGACACCCCATCTCGAGACCACATAATGTGAACTCGCAGCTCTTCTGCTAGAGCAGTGGGGAGTCTAATGTTTGGCCTCGCACCTTACGTTCTAACTCCTTCCTGCCGGTTAAATTCCCAGAAAACAATTCCGTGGTTTCTGTGAACAGCTGCTGGAAATGGATATTGTTGGGCCTGGTGTGTAGTGTAGGTTAAATAAGTATTTGACTTTTGCCTGGGATGAGGAATTTTTAGAGGAAATAAAAAACTGTGAGCTGTAAGCCAATTATTTGTTTTGCAATTTAGCTCCCCAGTCAGCCTTTAAGAAACCCCGTTCTTCACATTTGTCGATTTTTATGTCTTTTGTTTTTTAAAAATTGTGAAGCACTTCTCTCCAATTTAACCATGTCCCAACCCTCTTGTGGAGGAATCTCAGCCATGTTATATTGGACGGAGTCGTAGTCCCGCCTGGGCAAGTAGTGCCTCATTGGGTCATGACGGCTGCCCAGATGCATGCAAAACCGCATGAGCCACCTGATCAGTGGCAGGGAAAGCAAAGAAATAGCTTTCAGTGGCCACGAGCAGCAATATGATCCCGAGCGCTACAGATATTTGTCTGACCCAAAAACTCTTGACTGCTTGATATCATTAATTTCACATCACCCAGATAACACACGCCTGTTCTTTCATGTTAGTAACAAGCTGCAAATTCTAGATAGGCTTAGGGGTGGGCGATTTAACAATATGGTAATGGAATCATGATAAATTGTCATGATAAATAATGTCATGATAGACTTTTTTAAGCATTATGGATACTGGATATTGTCAACTATAATATATATATAAACTGAAACGTTTTTTTATAAATAGAATGGCATAATTTAAACAATAAGCATTATGAAAATGTTTTCAGGTATTGTAATATTGTTTATATTGATCAAAATAATCATATAGTGGCCACATTTCATCACCTCTAGTGCAGTGATGTTTTTTTAAAGAGAAAATAAGTCAACATCCTTTACAATATTTCTGGCAATTTTTTTGCACAGTTTCTATTAATTTGCTCAACATGTTGAGGAAAAAAACACAAGATATAAAAGGTGGGTTGTCTTTTTCACAACATGTCATTGTTAAAAGGGCAGTGGTGGGCTAGTGGTTAGGACCTTTGCCTTGTGAACTGAAGGTCATCCCAGCCCGGGCACTGAGGTACCCTTGAGCAAGGTACCCGCTAAAGCACTCCCCAGGGCACTGCTGATAGCTGCCTGCTGCTCCTTGTGTGCAGTGGGTCACATTTCATTATAGTTGAGTGTGTTCACAATGACAAAGAGTCTTTCATTTGACTAGGTGTGCAATGTTTGCAATACAGTATTGAAAAATCAGAGGAAAATGGGTGTTGAGTGGGAGGGGCTTATGCTATGTATACACCCATGATTAAATGACTGGGCTTATATTTCTCTGAAGGCCTTTGCAAGTTTTTTAGCAAGCATTTAAAAAGTTGTGTTTGTGAACTTCTGTTAATCTGAGCTTGACCACTTTGTGTGCTATAGCGTAATTACAGGTCTTTTTAATTAAGACAAAAAGTAAAGCAAATCTTAACCTCTGAACCTTAAACATTCCTGAAAACTGAACTTTAAAAGTGTGTGTTGCTCGACATGCATGAGAACACCCAAAAGACAAAAGAGAAAACCACAAATTGGAATTAAAATAAATTGTTAAATTTAATAGGAAAGGTGCCTTTCAGGATTACAGGAACACAAAAGAAAACATGATTAAAAAATGGATTAAATTGGAGAAAGCCTTAACAGGTCAACACGTTTACACAAAAGCAAGTAACAGCTTAAATAAGGCGAAAAGACTTTAAAGACAGATTAGACAGAGAGAGGGAAAAGTGAGGTGAAGGGTTCTAACATAGACCAAGGCCAAGCAGTAATACATTTATATAAGTTATTTGTAAATTATTGCACATTATTGCATTTGTGAATTGCACAATTACTGTCATTTAATAGCAGAGTAATAGAGTGGACGGATTGACTGGTTCACAACAGTGACGTGCAGTCAGGGGAGGCAGGAGAGGCAGAGCCTCATCTGTCATTAAAGTTCCCACTGGTCTGTGTTTTTACATTTTTCTGTGCAATTTCAATCATTTTGATCATTTTCATTGTCAGAATCGCTGAATTTTCACATTTCCTGTTAAAATACGGGACCTGCACTATCCCTTACACACTGGGTTGATGCATGCAATCTCTGTATGTTGCCAATAGGTTTATTATACACCCTGACTTTCCACAGTCTGGCTAATATCTTTAATGAATGTCTGTGACATATTTAGTCTTGCTGGTCAGACATAGAACCGTAGTGAAAAGGGCACAAGGTGAGGGAGACAGTTAACGATATCAAAAAGGATTTTTGGTCAAAACAGGAAGCAGTAAATATTAAAAGACCAGAGCAGACATATTTGCAATGATTTGATGATTTGAAAATGATTCTATATTTAAAGGTATGCACCAATTTGTCATAACATTAAAACAACCTAATGTGTATGCAGGTTCCTCTCATGCACCCAGAACAGCTCTGACTTGAACAGGGCACTTACAGGGGTTGAGATTTTGGGCCCTATTAAAGAATGAAATATTGGGCCTCCAAAATTAATAGTTTATTTTACATAGGGTTCTCTTAGGGCCCACTGTCCATGGTAGGCCCTTGGAATCGTCATAACTCTTAACTGTACTTGGTCTGAAAACATTGTTCCAGGGTACATTTTTGATGCTCACGTACCCACTGTAGGTACTTTTGGTGATAGAAAGAGGTGAGCATGAACCTTTCTAGCTATGCAATCCCATACACTGTAACCTTTCCATCATAGCCAGCATGTTTGTTTTTCAGCAGTTTGTGTTACAGTAGCTCTTGGCATTGGACCAAACAGGATTGCCTTCACTTCCAGTGTGCATCAGTGTGCCATGGGTGCCCATGGCCCTGTTGCCAGTTGTCTGGTTGTCATTCCATGTTTAAAAAAAATGCCCCTGTTTAGCTGTCTGGTCATCACAATTTTGACAAGGTCACTCAGATGCTTCTCTGTTGTTCCTGCTTCCGCCATATCAACTTCAAGAAGTGACTGTTCGCTAACTGCCTAATATATATATAAAAAAGGGTAATTAAAAGTGACTATTTGTCATTGTGAACACCCAAAGTGGACCACAGTGAAATGTGACCTCTGCATTTAACCCATCTACAAATGCAGCAGTGGCCAGCTATCACCAGCACCTGGGGAGCAGTGTAGCGGGACAGAACCTTACTCAAGGATACCTTAGTGATACCTGTGCCTGCAATCTTCCAGTCACATAGGGAAGTCCCTAACCACTAGACAACCTCTGCTGACCTAGACATTATAATGATAACAGTAATATTCTCACTACTGTCAGTAGTTTTTATGTTCTGGCTGATCGCTGTATATTTAAATATTGGAGATAATCCAAGCCTTTCATGTTGCACCCCCCCATAGCCAAAAAAAAATTTAAATCTCTGGTAAAGTCTGACAAAATTGCACTAAATTGTTAATGATCTTTGCTCAAATAACACAACCAATTATTTTTCTGATTGTTTCGACTGCATACATCTGCATATCTTTACAACGAAGGAGATTGTGATGACTTCAACTCTGTTTATGGCATTTTCTATGGGTATTTTTTAGCATATTGTCTTTCATATAAGGACTTTTGCAGCAGAAGCGTTTGCCAGAAACCAGTCAGTGCTGTCGCAGAGATGACAGAACACTCATAAAAAACGCAATAAAGTGTTCTTTACAGCAGTAGTTTCATACTGGGGGGTGCAGCAGGGTGCCACTAAGGGGCTTGCTGAATTCTTTCCAAAGTTGTGTCACTCTGAAGACATTTTTATTATTTTAATAAACCTGTTTTGTGCATATTTTTAAAACATAATGCCTGTTTAAAAGTGATAAATGGAAAACATAATTAAAACTAAACATTGATACCAGCCAATAACAATTCCATGTCCACCCATTATCACCTCAGTGAGTCATCTGTAAAGTCATAGAACCGCACCATTGCTCTTGTATGAGAAACAACGTGAAAGCTGCCTAGAGAGCTAGCAAAACGGACAAGGTTCAGGTGGATGGTGGGGCGCAGTGGTAATTAGTATCCAGAAAAGAGGGCCATAGGCTAAAAAAGTTTGAGAACTGCTGCTGTAGAGTAATGCCACAGAACAGGGAGAGATGCCAGAGTTTAATATTTGTGGTGGGTGGACAGCCAAAAAGGCAAATACAGCTTGCTAGCACTTTGTTAGCTCTATGTTTTCACATGTTGTCAGTGTGTGTGTGTATATTCTTTAAATATTTCAGTGGTTTTCTTTCATACGAGGCCCACCGCGCTGCCGGTAATTCTGGTTGAAAGATATTTTTCACACCAGTGCTCTCTTGTCTGTATTCCACCACCTGTTACGCACGATTAGCTCAACATGTACTTAACATCTATGTTGCAGTTAGTGATGATTTCTTGGGATTGTTACAAATGGAAGATTTTAAACTGTATTTTATAACATTAAATTACATTTTTATGAGTTCAGAAAAAAATAGATGCTACAAAATACGGTATATCAACAAACATGTTCTTTTACTGGATGAAGTAGGGGGTGTTAGGGAGATTTCTGTTGGGTTTAATTAAGTATAATAGCACTTTGAGCAGCAGTAAATAGAAGAACCACCTCTGATTCCTTAATGGTTAATTCTTTGAATTAATGCTTCACTGTTTTTCAACTGAATCTCTAATTTCAACCTAGCAGGAAACCTTTTGGCTCAGAACTTGCTTATAATAGAATCCAGTGGGCGCAGTGTTTTGAGTCAACGGGTTTTCTATTCTCAGTACAGGGAAACCTGTAAGTGTTGTCCATGGTAAAGCAGCCACCTGCTACAGATGTGGAAGATTAAAATTAGTATAAGAAACACTGGACTATTCCTTTAAAGGTTTTTGGTGGAATCAAATATGTTTTTCTGTCATATTACTTCAAAAAATCCTTTTCCCACCTGTATTTTTAAGAACATATTGTGAGCATATGATAGGCTTGATTTTATTCCTTTTTACCAAGAAGGCAATTGGCTATTTTCATTATAGGGCAGGACTTCTCGTAATACATCGACCATGCTGAGCACTATGAGCTAATCCCATTCATAGTTTAACCACTGAACTGTCTTGTCCTCTCCTTGGCAGAACATGTTTTTCATTTTAAGTGGAACGCTTATTTGTGTTTCAGTCCTTGTGCTGTGTTTATCTAGCTCCTTTTATTGTATTTTACCGAAAAGTCGCATACAACCTATTTGTGATTCGACAATAAGCGGACAATGAAGTCGTTTAGGCCTAACAGAGCTCAGCCTGCCTCCCTCTGCTTTTCCTTTTCTTTCATTTAAGGCGGTGAATCACAAATCCTTGCACAATGCGTTGGTCCGTGTTCGTGTTCACCAGGAGGAGAACCATTCTACTTTGTCATTTCTTCTTGGAGCAGGCAAAAAAGCAGCTCGCTCTGCACTTCAGGTGTAGGAGGGAAGAGAAAAGAGGAGTGGGAGGAGAGAGATGAAAGATTGAGATTGTAAATGACAGTGGCGAAAGTGAGGGAGCTTTTAAGACCGGCATGACATGACCAAAAGCATCGCCATGCATGGGGAGACGCTTGCATGCAGACCTAAATAGGCCCTGAACAGAAAAGAATGATGAAATTTACTGAACTGGACTTCTTCGGTCTATTTGTAATGAGTGTGCCGATGAGCAAACGTACTGAGCCAACAGCACAACAGTACTGCATTAATATTTAATATGTAAAGACAAAACAGTGTGAAAATATTAGACAGTGAAGCTATTACACTGTGTTACTCACATCATGTAGGCACATTGCTTATTTTAGCATAACAGCAATGAGCTTAGACATAGTACAGCCCTAATGGCACAGTGAGCAACCAGTCTCTATATGGCACACTCGAACAGGTGTTTAGACACAAAATGAGCACGTCTACCTTTAACAGGTTAACCAACTCAGTTGCTAAATTGCAATTGCGATGGACTGAAGGCCAGTTTCAGTTTCAGCTACAGAAATCTTCTTTTTGACCAGCTAACATTAGCTAGCTCACCGCATCAGTAATAATCGCATTAGTCTTGTAACCATGTGAATAATGAACCAGACTCCAACTCAAAGACCCTTAATATTGGTTCTTGAATAAAGCAGTTGCTCCTACAGTGAACATGTGCACCGGTCCAGTAATAAGTAAGGAAAGGACGACCTGTTTATGAACGAGCCTGTGGCTAAGCTGAACAAGGATGAACAAAACAGAAAAAATGAATGAATGAGAGACCTCGCTATTCCTGAATAACACAAAAGATCATCTGAAAAAAAAAAAACATATATATTTTTATATTAAGCTGAATCAGGAAAATTACTTAAAGCCAATGTGCAGAACTGTTTACAGTTACCAGACGTGTTTATTCGCATTTTTTTGCTACATAAGGGGCCACACTAGATATTGAAATCAAAAATTCACTTATATTTGCCACTCAGATATGTAAAATTGAATTATTTTCCTTAATGAATAATTAAGAGTAGTAGTAGTGTTGGTAGTAGTAGAATTAGTAGTATTGGTGGTGGTAGTAGTAGTATTTGTAGTGTAAGTATTGTTGATGGTGCTGGTGGTAGTAGTAGTAGTAGTAGTAGTAGTAGTAGTAATACAAATAATATTGTTGGTGTTAAATGTATTTGAGTAAGCTGATTTGAAATTCCCCTATTAAAATGCTTCCCCTTTGAACCAGAGATTTAGTTTAGAGAAAGAACTCTCTGATTGTGATGAGATTGGAATAAATATTGTGGAACTTCATGAATTATGCAGCCTAATTTTCTCTTTGCCTCTGATTTGGAGGGTGGGTGGGGGGTGGTGAGTGCTTCCTCGCCGGATGTGCCGGGACCATTTTCGAGCGCCTCTGACAAAGATGGAATTTGCGATTAAAATGAAGTGAAATGGATGGAGTTGTCTTCATCCTGCATAACGAATCTCGCTGTTTTACCCCTCAGTTTTTTGACAGGTCCCTCAGCATGGGCAATTTAGTTGTGCACTGTTTCCTTGATTTTTTTTTTTTTTATCAAAGTAATTTTTTCTTTTTGTCACTTAATCAAACTTAAAATATTAAGTGTGTATTTTTGGGGTGCTGGGTCTGGAGCAGTAGCTGGAAAATGAATATTTTTGAGTTTGAATGAGTGTATGTGTGTGCATTTGTGGTGACCTTGGTTGGATAAAGAAAAGGCCTGAAACTATAAAAAAGAGATTCTGTACATCAGACTCATTAACAGAGATCTGAGGGTCAAATTATAATTGTGGTGAAGTTGTGGGCATCTGTTGTCGTTGTTGTTGTCATCACCATCATCGTTACTATTTTTTTCCAGGGGGGCGGGCTTGGAGGCATCTGTGTTTCTTCTGTGTGAGAGATGCCTGTTGAGATTGCTTCCTGTTGTCACCCGCTCTTTCTTGTCTTGTCTTTGATGTGCGTTTGATATTACGTAACTGCCTAACCCCGTGCTCACACAAAGAAGCAACAAAGTGGCTAGAAGTCACAAATTTTTAATAGTTGTGGGGTGACATTGACAGACATGGCAGAGCAACATCAAAATGACAAAATGCAGTTGGGAAAAAATTTGCATTATGCAAATTAGCAACTGTAGAGTTGGGCACCAGCCAATCAGAGGGCAGATGTGTTCCTCTTAAATTCTTTTAACTGTCTTACTATATTAATTTTGGCTGCATCCCAAACTACACATCTCTATACACACTATGTTACTGAATGCAATATAATGGTTGTGTACTATTTTTACATACTATTTAGTGTGGTAGTGTGCAGGTTGGTACACAGCTCTGTGAGTGGATCGTGGTGATTGCTAAAGCTACTTTGCGGCCCATGGGGAAATGGTTGTGTTTGAAGCAACGACACATGCGCTGCTGTAATATGTATTCAAATGTGCTACCAATGGGTCTTTATTAGCATTAGCATGGGTAAAGAATACTACACACCAAAAGTATGAAAGCAAGTAGTGGCCTCACTTCCAAACGAGAACCAATGGCTCACATGCTGTCTTGATTTCACTTCCTGAGAACCTGTTCTCTCCTACACTTTTCAACAGTTGTTTTCTCACTAAAATATGTAAATACACAGTATTTTATTGACTTCTTATATTAGCTGTTTTAATACATTTAGGCTTATCAATACATAGCCTTTAAAGTTTCATCCAGTTTTTGGTTTGGAGTCAAGTCAAGTCAAGTAGGCTTTTATTGTCATTTCAACCATATACAGTTCACACAGTACACAGTGAAATGAAACA